>VZTO01004808.1:33782-79484 GCA_013400615.1 Syrrhaptes paradoxus | reverse complement strand
ACTAGCAAAATCTCCTTCAAAATTGCTTTGGGACAAATTACTCTGGTTTAAATTTTCAAATGAGGTTATTTGCTCAGATCCATTCTGAAACAACTCTTTTGTTAGATCCATATCCCATCTTGTTCCAGGATAACTTCTTTATAACAAGCTCTTGGAACATTTCCTTATAAAAAAATGCACATAATTTTCCATATTTGAAGGCAAAACATGTTTTTTCCTACAACACAAGTAAAATTCTCCCCCCATGTGAAGAGGATTCAAGAGCAATGGAGATGTACAAGACTGACAGCACTGGATGGCGTGGATATAAAGCCATTTTCAATAAGACCTGTGTATATACAGTAGTCCCTGCCCTCTCTTAACGCAGACTCTTCCCTAACAGAGATTTTACAAAACTTCAGAAGGTCCACATTTCCCATCAGAAGGCAGCTTAACCTTCCTTAAGAAAGGGGTGTGCCATTTACCTCCTACAGCAAAGTCATGTTTCTCCAAGGCCACTGCTTAAATAACGAATGACAACCGCGTTTGTCAGGGAAGAAGGCTAAAATATCTCAATTAACTATATTACTTTAAAAAACATCTTGCATGAAAAAAATTGTACCCTGGGCCAGTCCTGCCAATGCAGCAGATTTCTGCATTCTTCACCCCTACAATCAATTATCTGGTTGCCATGCCCTTGGTTTGACCATCGCTTTCTCCGCTTGGCGTTGGGCACCGACAACTCCTCAGCCCCCTCACTGATTATGTGCATATGATTATTCCCTCTAGCTAGGCACCACAGATCCAGGATGCTTGCCCTGGAGACTCAAACAGCCATCCTAAAACAAGACAATAGCAAAGGTGAAACTGATAAAGAGAAAAACTGCGATAACTCAGCAGGATTCTGAGGATGTAGCTGCACACACGGACAGCAAAGCCATTCAGATTGATATCAGTTACACGTGTATTAAAGTGGACGTAACTCCTACCTGGCTTAGAAACAGAATAGATAAGCAAGCGTCAGGAAGCAGCTTTTCCTGAGAGCCAGTACAGATATTTCTCAAAGGACTTATTCCACTTTTTGCTGAAGCAGCAGATAGTGACCACAGTCAGAGCAAGGGTATCGGACTAGCTGAAGCACCGCTCTGATCAATATGGTAATTCCTATCCGGCTACTCACTTTACCCACGGTGAGGGCTAATGGGTCCACACAGCATTTTTTGATATC
Source organism: Syrrhaptes paradoxus (assembly GCA_013400615.1). Classification (NCBI taxonomy): domain Eukaryota; kingdom Metazoa; phylum Chordata; class Aves; order Pterocliformes; family Pteroclidae; genus Syrrhaptes; species Syrrhaptes paradoxus. The sequence goes on along the minus strand of VZTO01004808.1, from coordinate 78,277 downwards.
TTCAAGTGACAGATATTGTGGTTCATCAATTCAGTAATTTTATCAGCAGCGCCAGTGAAACAAATGCTCTCAAGAATAAACAGCCATCTGCTGTCTGTCAAAAAGCGATCTAAATGTAAAACAGGAATAAAATTAAAATACTCAAAAAAATATTCCTTAAATTAATTTTTATATCTCTTTGCATAATGACCTAAATATGCAGTATAAAGATTTTTTTTTTAAATGCATAAGCAGACATACTTTTCTTGACACTTTGACTTTAAATTATTGAGAGTCGGATAAACAGGTTTCTGCAAGGTTTATCCATGGGCGCAGAGCAGGAAGAGGGATAATGTAGTACAGGTATATTTATTCAAAATTGTACCCAATTCAGCAATTCTGTACTGAAGTTGTCCATCCACATTTATGAAGTATTAAGCAAACAAAAGGACACCATACAATGAGCACTGAAATGCAGCACTGAGTAATCACCTTTCATATATAAAAATATAAATGCGTGTGTGTATGCTATACTGACATTGCAGAACAAGAGTCAGCATCCATAAAACATAAAAAGCACATTTGGACATTTTAGGGAGATAACGGGACATGAAGTGGGAATAAGGACTTGGGAAGCCTGTATTGATTTAGCTTGGCTGTCTCTGGGAGTTATCCATGTAATCATATTACTGCATTAAGGGCTACATTATTTTTCGTATTGGGATTAAGTCTACATACATTATGGGAGTCACGTGAGAAAGAGAAAGGCTACGGACCATTATAATGTGCTTAGACCTTAATGCTCCAGAAGTCTATTAGCTACAGCCACTCATTCCCATTACCAAGGGAACACAGGACAATATCTTCTTTGAATCATACCCCCCTTTCCTCCTCTCCCCCAGGCTCCCCATTACCATTTCATAATTGTTTCCACATCATCCTTAGATGTCAATTGCTGAAGCTAACAGGATGGAAAGGAACATAAGATCACGCTTTGACAGATCAGAAGAAATAGCAATAGAACAAATAAGTCACATAATTCTTTTTTTCCTCCCTGTTAAGACTACCTCTTCAGACAGGAGCCTCCAGACAACAGGATGAGATCTTGTACAGACTAACTTTGAATAGATTTTAGTGGAATATACATCTTCTCTGGCATCTGAGAAAGAATATGCCATATCATTCCGAATTATAATCTGTACAAACACAGCCTTTTCATTTCTGCTGGGTAGCAAGAGAACAGCTAGAGAACACAGAAACACCCACTAACTACAGCACACTGCAAATAAAATGCTTTGGGCATAACACTACCTCCATTCTGTCCTTGAAGGTCACCGACTATCGCTCACGAGCATAGTTTCTGTTCCCATTAACTAAATTCTGCTCATCAAGCCAGGTGACTATAGATTATCACCTCGCAAAGCAGACTTTGGCCTGATTTCTACTTCCTTCAGCTTTTTCATCTCCTGCAGGAATTTTCCCTGGCTACCCCTTGAGACTGTGCAAACAAGCTCCAAAACATCTGGCAGAAACCCCATAATATTCTCTCACCTTCCAATGAGAAATGTTTCACTGATGCCAGTTTCCCCCAGCTGAGAAACCTTTGCAAATTACTATTTCAACCCTCAGGAAATATCTGATCCTGGGTATTTCACCACATTGCTTATTAAAAGCATCTCCTGGCAAAGAAAATAGAACACTAATATCTACAATTTTACCTGATTATCTGAAATCTCTGAAATGTAGCTAGGATAAGAGATTTCTCCCATTTGTAGCATTTTCATCAAGAAGTGGTGACAAACTGTGAGAAAGCTGCTGCCATCAATAGTTATTGAAAGATTCCCTGAAGAACTCCTTTTCTATAGAGAAAATGAAAACTCAGTGTAAAGACATGATGGAAAATCTCTCAGAGTGTTAAAAGATGCTAAACAAGAGTCAGGGTTTAACCAACCATCCCATTTATAATCAGATTTTCCTTTACCCATTGTTAAGGCCACTGCAGGGACGCTGACTTGGTGCTTTTTCAGGGACTAGTGTTGCAAACTTTAAGAAAACCGAAGGGCTGATTAATTCATCATGCCTCCTAATTCCACTATAGAGTTTTTCCTGTTGAACACGTATGATACACGGCTGAGAACAAACGCAGAATCGGCAGAGAGAGGCTTGGATGCAAAATGTGTGCTGAGGGTGTTGTACAGAGGCTTGTACAATTAACTACAAGCACATTTTTGGCATTGCTACAAAAAAACAAATGGGAAATCATTCACAATGGGCTGAAAGGGCATTCATCCTGCTTCACATAAAGATGGATTCAGTTTTATGGGTACCAAGAAAAAAAACAAACAACATATGGCTTCAGTTTGAAAGGCTTTATTCTGCAAAGAAAAAAAGAAAAAACACAAATAAACCTCAAAACAAAGAGCCAGAGCAAGAATCTTCTTGAAATAGCACATTCCTGGAGGAATGAGCTCGTGGGAAGTGCCACAGAAAGCCACAACGCGAGCAGACCGCACTGTTGAGGACTTTTCAACTCCCTGCCCTGCCCAGGTGAGCAGGCAGAGCACAGACCCACTGCACGAAAGCAAAGGACTATTTTGAGCCTGAGGATATTGATCCCTGCTCCTGGTGCTCTCCCAAAGCACACCTAGCCTGTCAGCCCGGTGGTGACAGACACAGCAGAGCCTTCAGGAGTTCCCCCCAGCCTACGTACCCTTTCCTAGCACCCGAAAACACCTTTCACTTCCAGCTCCTTCTACGCCCAGCACAATGTGCTGTGAGGAGGATTGATAGAGTGCCATCTACTGTTCCAATTTAAACTTTTCCTACAATTAAAGGGCTCAAACTGAGCAATAGCACTCAAAGGAAGAGCTCCAAGGCAAGAATAAGCCGGGCTGGGGGAGCTCCAACGCAACAGGCAGCTCAGCACACAGGTGGCAGGTAACGTGGAGTGAGGCTATTTTTTGTAGCAGAGACTGAGAAATAGATGTGAATTAGTGGGGTGCTGGTTTGGGGTAAGAAGAGAAGCTCTCAGCAAGGCACCCGTATCCCAAACCCATCCTACTTAGAGTTTCTCTCAGCATGAAGTCTCCCAGGTCTCACCACCGAGCGTGTCCCATCTGATGGATGCTTCCCTTGCTCAGGTAAAGGACAAAAATCTGTAGCAGGTGGGAGTGGGACAGATGGCTCAAAGACACGTTTCCCAAACTCAGAATTTCCAGACGCACGCCACATCAAAAACCAGCAGCACAGCCCATAACCAGATCCCACACAAACAGTCCAGGACAGGTCACTCCTACCCGTTCTGGTGCTGTGAGGCTAGACAAAGCTTGCATAATTCCCATCCACTGTCTGGTCCCTCGCTTTACCTCCTTTGCCCCCACTTAGGGACACAGCAGAGGAGCAGTTTAGTCATAAACAGTTAAGCACTTAGAGCAATGATGAGCCGTATCGCCCAAAAATGGACATCATGGCCCAAGATGAACCGCTTTCAGCGGAAGAGGGGGTTGGAAGCCATGCGTGAGGACACTGTTCTCCACCGATTCTTATTTAAGCTGCTCCACGTCTTGCTCAGATGTGCTCCATTTAATCAAATGAGAGCTAAACGATAGCTCTGCTGCCAGCATCAATCTGAAAATGATTTGCACGGCAAGATACACGGCTAAGGCTCTGAGCAGAGGAGTCGCGCTTTTCATTGCCAGATCTACGTGTTGACAAAATGCTTCTTTCCTGACATAATTCTGAGGAAAACAGATTTGCTAAGTACGAGAGAACCCATACCAGCAGGGCATTCAATACCCTCCTTCCACCAGGCCTTACTCTTTTTCTAAGAAAAGAGAAAAAACAGGGTTAAGGTTCCCAGAGTTTTGAGAAATCTAACTGGGAATTTGGCTTTAATTCTATATATTGATTTGTGCATTAATATGCCATTATCTCCACAATATATGATAGCTGAAATCTAGACAATGTTCAAATTTATTGCTGCTGCTGCTTTTTTTTTTTTTTTAATCTTGTTAAATCACTCTTATTGTTTCTTCCATCTCCAGAGATACTAATGAACAACCTTGAAGTCAGTCATTAAGTCTTCCAGTCAGGAAAAATGTTAACTGTGCAAAAAGCATATTTAATATCATAATGTTATAAATCTTAATAGTCTTAAATGTTTTTTATCTTCAGGGTCCTTTGCCATTAATTTCAGCTTGGCTTTGAAATCCTGAAGATCCAATTCCTGGGATGTCACAACACTGCCTTTGGAACACCCCGAGTAGCACCACAGCAATCTGATTTTCTCACCTCACACCCCAGGAGCTGGTCTGAAACTCTGTTTTCTATATCCTCATTAAACACCTCGGGTGGGAAGGAGGAGGTCAGCCTCCTTTGGTGGTTGAACAGCTTCCAGGCTCTTCACAACAAAGCCACGCGGACAAAGCAGAGAGCTGCACTGTTTGGTGTTACAGCGACTGGGAACCCACCAGGGTTCCAGTCCTTGTTTTACACCTCATTAGGGATTAATATCTACCAACAAAGTTTAACCCCAATGAGCCAGGGGGCAAGATTCTTCCAGCAGCATAAATTATAATACAGGATATCAGATAGAGCTGCCTTATGATTTTCTACCTCTGACTTTTACCCTAAGTCCTCAAGCTACAGTTTCACCAATTCCCAGAGCCAACCCACCCTAAAAACGCAGCTTATTTGGTTGGTTCCACACTGTTGCAGTTCCACCTCTCAACAGCAATGCAGACATACCCTATGCAATACAGCTGAGAACAAAGCACTTCACTGGCAGCAGATTTAGGTGCACTAAAGCATCAACCAAAGACTGACATTTATCCCTACAAACCATGTAAAACACGCCAGTTGTTCTGACAGGGCAATCCAAGGACTTCTTGATGCATTGGGTAGCCTTTCATTTTCCCTTTTCTGTGCTCTTAAGAGCACTTCTCCAGATAAAGTGTCTCCTCTTAGCTATTGTAATTCCCAGATAACCTCAACATGAAAAGTTTCCCTTTAGGTGAAGATGCCTACCCTTTGGTTTTTCTAGAACACAGCAACTCCAGCACAGGAGAGCATCCCTTGGCTGACACACAGCAATCCAAGAGATACAGATGAATGCAGCATTTCGTTGGGGAGGGCTGGCGAGGTTGCATCTATGCCCAGGCAATCAGAACAGTGCCAAACCCGGGCTGCACAAACTACTGATGCATTGCAGATAAAATGTAGATCAGCCGAGCTGCTTTGGCAGCAAGCCTGTTGGAGCGGAGAGCAGAAGTTCTCTCTCTGGGTGGAAACACATATGTTCCTGCTACTCTTCCCTTCCTTCTCCCACATGGCCAACATTTTTTTTTAATACTGAAGATGGGCTTTAGAAAGCACATTTGTGCAAGCACCCTATAGCCTTTTTTTACAGAGCTTGGACTTTTGGGGTATTTAATCCAGCTTTCTTTTCATATTAATGTAAATACTCCATCTTGAAATGAGATATAATCGTTTAATTAGGCAACTCCTGTATAATTATATTAATTGTCCATTTTACCATTTATATAGCAGCTAATTGTACACTCCAGGAGATGGTATAGCAGTATCTTTAGCCCGACTGCACAAACAGGGAAACCAAGACAAAGTGAACACAGGTGACACTAGAGTCCCCTCCACAGCACCCAGCAAACAGCTTACCATGAAGTCAGGTTACGCTTTTAGAAATCAGACTGAGGCAGGCTTATTCACACTTCTTTGGCTCTGGGTAATTTCTTTCTAAATGCACTTTGCTTTCCTAACATGTAAGCTTGAGTAGAGCTTGAAATTTTAATTTCAAGGGCTTCTCTGCATCATTTCCATCCCAATTTTGCAAACCCCCAAGGATACAAATATTAAAAACACTGTTGCTTTCAAAAGAGAGCATTGTCCATCAAGACTCTGGATTCAGACCAGAGTGAAGTAGAGAGATTTGAGGGCTGCTGAGATGTTTCGTGTTAGTATTTTATCCTGAGGTTTTTTCCTTTTTTTTTTTTTACTTACCACTTACGCCTCCCATGTGATTTTTCCTACTTTTCTTTATCAGAAAAACACGTGAAACATCAGTAGTCTTGCAAGATTTTTTTCCCCTAGAAAATGTTCATGTTCCCTACTGCTTTCCAAATAAAACAGTGAAATTCTGAATCTAGACCTACATCTAGAGGTCAACTTTGCATTTCATATGTAGCACCACAATGTGCTGAAACAAAACTGACGAGCTGAAAATAGACATTCTTATAATTTGCAGCCAGAAATGTTTTCTCTGAGAAAAAAAATCCTATTCTTTCCTTATTCTGTACTTGCTTTCCTGCCTCACAAAAGCAAATGAGAAAGACAGATTTTTAAAAATCTCTTCCATTTTGTAGACATTCATCAGAGCAATTATTTCACATGATCTGCAAATTCATAACTAAAGGCACTTCGAAGATTACTATGACTAACTGGAAAGCCTGGCAAGTTCTGAGTTGGGCAATGTGCGATGGTGGGGAGGTTTTCTGTTTAGTGTTCACATCTCCCATTCTGCAGCACAAGTTTGATTCTATTTGTGTGATGTTCTAACTCAAGTTCACTTTGAAAATGTAAAAATTGCCGTGTCAACCCTCCCGTCTACCTTTTCCCACCGTCTATGCAATATCTCATGCCAGATTCCCTCACCTGCTGTCATAAAGAAAACTTCAAGTGTTATTTATGTGAATTCCTTGACACCAACCAACTCGATAGGAAGGTTTCTTGCAGTGTTCAAGCGTAGCACGAGCACACCAGACTGAGATCAGATTAAAGGCAAAAAAAAACCCAAACCCATGCATCAGCAAAATGAGTTTTCTTTGAAACCACTTTCAACGGGCTGAAGATCAGCTTTCTGTAATAGCAATCAATAAAACCCTATCTCCCAACCCTGGCATCCACAGGGTAATAAAATGTTGTAACCAGCAGAGAGATGTAGAGTCATGCTGCTGTAATACATAAAGTTACATAACAGCGATAGCCCAGGCTAACAAAACCTCTCCTTAAAAACTCCTGTTTGTATCCAGGGCATGAAAAGCTTACCTCCTCCTTGCACTAATCCGAGAAGCTTTTCCCCGTGAAGATATTTTAGTTGCCAAGCCTGCAGATGCTCCTGCTACACCAGAGGACCCGCTGGGATCTGCACTGCAAGGCTCTGGGTGCTGTGTAGCACTGAAGACTCAATCCCCATCACAATAAAGCCTTTTTCACCCCTAAACTGCTGAGAAATAGCAGCAATAGGAACAATTGCTCTCCCAAAGACAGACCAGGCTAAACAGGTCAGAGTGTGATGGGTGGGAGGAGTGGAAGACAATGAGGTCCATTCTACAGTTAAAGTCACTGAAAGCCATGGAAGACAGAAACCTCTCTGGGACAGTTTACAAATCTGGGTTTAAGTTGCTGACATTACAAAGGAAGTTTCTAGCAGAGGTGATACCTGATGCTTAATTCCAGCACCGCCTGTTTTAGGAATCTGGTGTACTCTGAACATTTGCTTTTGTAGCCTAAAATCCCAATTCCTGACAATGTCTGGAAAAAAAGAATAAAAGTCTAGATTTCATTATCGGAGTTCAGTTCTGTGCAAAGACTCAAGCCCAGAGCACATTAGAGAAATTTGGCATTTATCCCTGGGGAACAGCGATATGAATACTACTAGAAAAGGGATACTCTGTGAGGACTTAACAGGAACAAAGGCAGCATGGCAGGCATTAAATCAATTTTTCAGCAGGTTCTGTTCGTTCTCACGTGTCCCTCCATAGCTCTACAGGCTTGTTATCTCTTCTCTTGCCTTCCAGCCATGTGGTACCACAGCCGAGTACAAGCACATGGTCAATGAGCCATTCCAGCTGGGGGGAGATGCTGTGGGTCAGGAGGGTTTTGGGTGCTCAGCCTCCTGCCTGCTCCACGGCCACTCTCCCCAAACTGCAGGTTTTCATACCTGCGAAATCTCGTGCTCTGCAAACTGGGAACACAGTGAAAGGCATGGCAAGAAGCAGTGCTTGCAGCAGCTAGCACATTTCCAGTGCCAGAGTAGTTCCTCAAATGTGTCCAGCAGTCTGTGCTTATTCTCTTGGCTTCCCAAATTAACCTCCTGCCCCGGAGATGAATGAGCAGAGTGAAGAGCAGCACAGCTCCTATATAAACTTCCATGCTGAGGGCTCATTTGTGGCAAGGAGTAGGTGAAAAAGGGGCAAGAGACCTTTGTATCTCGTCCAATATTTACTGGCCAGTGTAGAAACTCGGCATATACAAGACAGCTGCTGTCTATTGCTGGTATTAATCAATATTAAATTTCTACTCCCTGTAGGATCAGGGAGAAAGCCGAGAGGACACTGATGACAGCAGACACACACCTCATTTTTGAGGATGGCCCAGGAACAGGTTCATTGGCTATAAGCAATTGAAAGATCCTTGGAGGAGATGGTTCTCAGTTTGCACCAGCTGAGGATTTTCCCCAAAGAGACATATTGGTTGGGAGCAGCTGGTATATACCTGCGCCTATTAATGCCGCTGGAACAAAATCTTTAAAATATGCCCAGTCAATAACATTGGTTTTGGTTTGACTCAGACTCTTCCTTATCAGTGACTGAATACAGAATACACCCCAGATTTTTCTGTTAGTAAATACACTACTTCCAGCTCTGGCAGAAGGAACACTTTTCCTCCTAACATTCTCCTACACCCCACTCTTCAGAAAAATTGGCGTTTTGGTCACTTACCCAAATTAAACAATTCCTATAATCTTGTTTTAGACTTTCTTACGAATTATTTCACTTTAGATCACTTCAGAAGAACACATGTGCTGTTGAGAATCTGATTTTGAATTCTACATCTCAGGTTATTTGATCAGCTTCTGGCTTCACATTCTGGCCCAGAAGAAGACAATACAAAAAGAAATACAACCACTCAAATTCCCTTCTCAATTCTCATTTAGACCAATCCCTTTCCACAAGGTAAACCCACATAAAACCAGTGGTAAACAGTGAAGATGGTCCTGCAACACAGCCTACAAAATATCTATCAGTGCAGTCTGAGGTGTGCCCCAAGGAGAAAATCCTTCAAAAGCTGAAATCCTTCAAAACAAAGGATTACATCAAAGGATTGGGGGTTCATTGGGGGAAACCCACCCTTTTTCTGTCATATAACCACCCTGTCCACTGGTTTTCCTTTTCTGAAACACAAATTATTCTCACCTATCGCACAAGAGGCATAATGAATATTCATAGAGTGCTCTCAGACCTCTGCCAAGGAGTTATTATTGCTGTATCATAATCAGTTCTGCGATTCCCTGGAGCAAAGATGGAATTTCAGATGATTCCAATAAGCACCGTTATAAAGCCTTGTCCAGTCCTATTATGGAACGGTGCATTTGCTTCAGCACAGCCTCTGTTTTAACAGCTTAAAATCAGACCCCTGACATTCAGTTTGGCTTACTCTGTGCAGAAACGTGAAGGATTCAGATCACATTTAAATTGCTGCAGCTCAGTGCATGACTCCCAGTTTCTACAGTAGGTGTGAGAAGAATCAACCCCACAGATACAGCTAATTATAAGACTAAATAAGTGAATTTCACATTAAAGTCTGAGCAAGGCTCTCTGTTCTGCTGTTCACAATGTACAGATAAGATTTCCTGCCACAGGGACAAGGAGAAAAAATTCCTCTGGGAAAAGACATCACACCATCCCCATCTTACTATTACTCCAGTATTCAAGCCTGTGATAACAGCTTGGAGGTATCTCCACTTCTCCTTAACTAGGAGTTCAGGTAACATTTGAGAAAAAAACAAAAAAAAACCATAGGAGCTATCAGACATTCAGCTGACACAAATCAGTGTTACTCTGTACCTGCCAGACATACCCACATTGAAACCGTCCTCCGCACAAAAGGCATTTGAAGTCACAGACACTGCACCCTTAGAGGGGCAAAGCTGTTCCCTTTCACAGCTTCACCCTCCTGTGCAGAGATTAACCTGCTCCTGCTCTCCTGACAGGCAGGCAGCCAGCTCGGGATAGCAGTTACAAAGATACCTTTGCAATATTGCAAAAATACCTCTTGCTGAACCAAACAGTGCACGGTGCGAAAGTGTTGCTGGTTTGGCTGACTTCCATGCATTACATGATCTAGGACCTTCTCGTTTCAGTGTTCCTGTATCACAGAATCACAGAATGNCCTGTTCCAGTGCTCTGTCACCCTCACTGTAAAGAAGTTTTTTCTCATGTTCAAGTGGAACCTCCTGTGTTCCAGCTTGAACCCATTGCCCCTTGTCCTATCACTGGATGTCACAGAGAAGAGCCTGGCTCCATCCTCCTGACACTCACCCTTCATATATTTATAAACATTAATTAGGTCACCCCTCAGTCTCCTCTTTTCCAAGCTGAAGAGCCCCAGCTCCCTCAGCCTTTCCTCAGCAGGGAGATGCTCCATTCCCTTCATCATCTTCATGGCTCTGCCCTGGACTCTTTCCAGCAAACCTCTGAAAACTCAATAGCTTAACAGAAACATGTCAGCACTGGCTGGTGACCTCCCTCCCTCACTGTCTGCTTCATAAAGTCAATGATAAGCTGTCCAGAAGCAAAGCGAGAGGTGAAGAAGGATTAGACGGCAGCTGCCTGTTGAGGAGCCCCAGGAACTCCTGGTTGCTTTGATCAGACGGCCTCCAGCAGCTCTGTTTGGAAGGAAGTCCTCTGCTCAGCAGAGACCCGGGAGTCAGAAGCGTAGGCTGTGCTGCATGAGCAACACTGAGCTCTGAGGAGAATAACAATGGGCTTTACTTGTCTTCCTTCCTGTACGTAATTACAGCAAAATCCAAACCCACTGTGCCGGCATCCCTGCCCGTACCCCTCAGGCCAGACACCTGCTTGGTGCTGTTCTGCACAAGATCCCACCTGCAGAATTATTTCATTACTTCTTTAGACAACTGATATATATCCCTCCAGGACCAGAACGCTCCTAACAAGTGAATGTTTCAAAAACCCCGGCAGGGGTTAGCTGTAGCGGTGAGAGTAAATAAACCCGATAGACAGGGAGAAGGAATGCCTTATACCATGAACACCATGGGGTTGTGGCTCACAACAGCCAGGAAAGGAGCCGACACTTACATTCCAGCTGCAGACAGGCACTGGGAAGGCTGGAAGAGTGTTTTTCCGTTTCAGCTCTCTGTATCTGATCTGCTTGCAAGTCAGCACTCTTCAGCATCATCCTCAGGGGTAAAGCCAGCTGGGAAGATACTGGGGAACAAATGGAAAACTCAGTGAGGCTGGACTTCTTGAAGAGACTAGAGCTTACCCTTCTGCCTCTAGGCAACCAGCAATGTAATCAAAGTAATTACATCAAAGCAGCAAGAATAGGAGCTGCTATCTATCTTCAAGCTTCTGTCCACACAAAGAGGAACACTCAGGGAAAAGGTTGGTTCTTCAAAGCTGACCCAAAGCCTGACAAAAAGGAAGGCAGGTCAAACAAATTAAGACAGTCCTCCCATCTTATTTCCTTGTTTGGAAATTAAGGGACAATTAAAGCTTTAAATAGCTCTTTATTAATCCCAGGGGGGTGGGAGGGGCTGCTGAAATCACTGTGCCCCAGGGCAGGGAAGTTAATTTCTAGCAGCTGAGGTTCTGGCCCTCAGCTATCACTGCTCCTAAACCCCTCAGAACAGATAAAACAGCTGTATTGCAACGTGTCTTCAGAATTACAATCGCGTTTCCCCTGCGAAATGAGACGTATCCAGGGAGATCAATCAGCAGGACACCTCCTGTCAAGCCAACACCTTCTTACCTCCTTTATCAGCTGCAGCCATCTCTGAATAAATCGCCAGCCTGGGTCTCAACTGCAGCGTTCGCCTTTCTGCCCATTTCATTAAAAGCACCGTGTATTTTATAAGCTATTTTGACAGCTTTAGCAACAGCCGCCGCAGAGGGAGGCACGCCTTACCCGCCGCAAACCAAAAAGGGGATGTTAGGACCCGGCTGGGACCCCCTTTCCCTGTCCCCTGCACCCCTGGGGAAAGGAGTGGGAAATGAAGGGATGGAGTCGAGCCTAAGGAGTGGAGGAGAAGGTGTTCTAGTGTTTGTCTTTGCTTCTCACCATCCAGATCTATTTTAATGGGCAATAAAGTACATTAATTTTCCCTGAGTCGAGTCTGTTTTGCCCACGGTGGTGATCGGTCGGTGTTCAGCCTGTCTTGAACTCAATCGACAAGTTTTTTCATCTTATTTTCTCCCTGGTATGCAGTCCTCAGCAGTGAGGGTGGGACTGCACTGACCATCCCACACCTCCCCTTCCTCCTCCTTTACCGCTTGCTGTCGGGCACTGGTTGAGATCTTGAGGAAAATCTTCCGTGTGGCTATTGGAACCCAGACCCCTTTGGACAGGAATGGTGGAGCTGAGCTGGCCAGTTTAATGTCTACGTCACGTGCAGAACAAATTTAAAAGCACGTTAATCCTCGTGTATTGNGTTTATTTCTAATAAGAGGTTTATTTCTAATAAGATGTTTATTTCTAATAAGATGTTTATTTCTAATAAGATGTTTATTTCTAATAAGTGTTATTTATTTCTAATAAGAGTAATAAGCTTTATGCGTGACCTAACTCTTACTGAAGCATTTCAACACCTCAATGGGACCAAGACCTGGCCCGTGGTGGAGCAGAGAACAGATCCCTCTGTGGATATGCCGAACGTCTGTCACATGAAGTGGAGGTGTTCTCCTCTTGACGGTATTATTTTTTGCCTGTATGCTTCTCTTAGGCTTTGTGTGTAGTCTCCAGCTGCTTCACGGCTGACTTGCTGTGATATTTATAGAGGCTCTTACACAGATAATCTGGGAGAGAAAAAAACAAAGGAAGATGTGAGGGGAAAAAAAATAAAGGTTCAACTTAACAGTGCCCTTCAAATCCTTGAACTCTAGCCACAGTAAAAGAAGGGAGGAACAAAGAAGATAAATGCATTAGGGCATGGCTAGGGATAGATATCACCCAGTCTTTTATTACAAAATGTTACAATAAAAGTATAATGTTGGGAAATAATTTGCCTTAAGGTTGATGTATTTAAACTGCTTCAATAAGCAAGCGAGTTTAGGTAGGTGAAGCTTTATGGCTCTAATAAGAAAGGCTGGGTTTTGGCACTGCTAAGCACTGGAGACTTACATTAGCTTTTTATAAAGAACATAAAAATTGTAAAAATCTTTGCACTAAATTCTACACTGGAAACAAAGCCTTTCAACGTGTGTGCTTTCAAACAGTCTGTTTATGGGATTTGGATATAATTGGTTTATGGTTTGGTTGTTCTTTCAGGTTAGGTTTAATAAAAGATTCTGTAGGGCTTCTAAGAAAACCTAGTCATATTTTTCTAGGTCTCTCTTCTGTATTCCCGTATCTTTTATCCTTGTAATTCCTCATATAGCTGCAGGACCCCAAATCAGATCAGGATCCCTCTAAGGGTGAATTGTGCAGATGCATCATTATATTCAGTGATAAGCTGTATGCAGAAAGGAGGACAATAGCAACCACCAGCTACTGAGGAGGTGAGACAGATTCTGGTTAATATATAGGGATTTCTTAAATTATTTATACAAATGTGATGTGAATTTCAGTGCTGCTGGCTTTCCAACACATAGCATAAATCAGCATCCCTCAGCAGAGCTTCTCCAGCCCGTGGCTGCTGAGCATCACTCCCTCAATGCCCAATTTCTTTCCTCAAAGTATGACACCGTTCAAGAGCGATGTGAGGATACAGGAGTTACCAGCGTGAGCACGTCTGAGCACACACGGGGGTCACTGCCTGTAAGGGTGAGGAGAACAGTCATCAGTCATTTCTCATCTCTCTTTTGCAGGCATCAATAGTGCTCAGAGGGTTGATAGCTGCTAGCGGACAGACAGAAGGCCAAGTGAAGAGGCATCAAAGAAAAATCCAGGTCACAAATAACCTTTACTTCTGCCTTTTCTTTTAAGATCGTTTTAACAAGACATAGGGGTATGCTCCTTTATCTGGGGAACTATACCTGTGAAAAATATCGTCCTTGGAATAGCGGCGTTACATCTTCTTTACAAAATGAGGAGACCCGATTACTCTCCCTTTCTTTTCTGGTTAAAAGGACACCAGTTTTTATTAAGCCTGCACAAGCTGGGACAGTATCGGTTTGCAAGAAAATAGCTAAGGATTTGAAATTCTAGGAGTTTCTTAAGAACAATTCAACGGCAGCACAAACACCACTCAGTTTCAAGTGTTGAGTAATGCTGGTTGTTTTATCTGACTTCAATGGATATGCTGTCACTGTGAGAATAAAGAGCCAGAATACACATTTCTGCCTTAGCAGGACTTTGAAAACTTCTAGTGGCTTTCAATCATCTGTATTTCAGCTGTAATTATGTTTCCAGATCCAGTAAAAAATGATTTGGCAGATATCTGGCATATTAGCACAATTATACACGTGATGGCCATACACCAAATCTCAGTTAAAAAAAAAAGTAATGGGATTTCTAGCACTAAATCTTCCAGCTGCACAAAGTCTTCAGGACAGACTACTGTTGAGCAAAAGAAAAAAAATATCATTCTGTGATAAAGCAACACAATTTCAAGATTTGTTCCTTTTAAAATTTCAGGCTCAACAGTTTCTCACTAGCATTAAGCTAGTGTCTTTAAGACTTGGTTTTGTTGTGGTTATTTTCAACTTAGTTGATATTTTTCTTTTTCTGACAAATAATTGGTCTTCTGTGTACATTTAAAAGTTACATAGTTTGCTGCAAAAAAAAAAAAAAAAGAAAACCAAAAATTATTCTTCTCTGTGCCACCAATTCTCTCTACAGCACTCCATGGCACCTGTAAAAAATATTTATCACTATTAGTATAGTGTAAGAGCCTCACAACTTGTAGTAAATAGGGTGCTTGGGACCAGCGTTGGGAAACGCTGCAGGGGTTTTGCAGAGAGCGATACACGGGAACCATGGAGCTTGTTCAGCTCATACAGCATCACCGACCGCCGACACCGCACCGAAACCCAGGGTCAGAGCTACAAGTGTACCACTGCAACAAGCACGAATGAACCACGGCTCCGGTGAAACGTCTGCTGTTACTTCTGACACTCAGGCAGCAAAAATTGCTGTACCCCAGGGTGAGGAGGAGCCAACAGATGTTTCATACAGATGAAAATCTGTGAAATTCAGATGCCTCCCATGGCTGCTGCCGTCCTGCTGAACCAAACACCCCACCTCAGGCTTTAAGCTTTAGCTAAAAGCAGGGTCTAGCCCTGTTTTTTTAAAGCTTGCAGCAGTCTGGTTTCTGTCTTCATCCTTTTCTGCCATTCTGGGAGCACGCTGCTGCCTGTTACCTTGTTCTGTGATTCTGCATTCAGGCTGCAGTTTCCTACCTCTGTAAATGTCTACAAATCAAATTTCCCTTTCACAACCAGAGCTATATTTAGCAACAGGGTTTTTTTCTTCATCTCATGGTTCAAAAGGTTTATTTTTCCTTCCCGTAAATTGTGTCCCGGGTTTGAAGATTTATCAGGCCTGAGTCACCCATAATAACACAATTCTCACATTGCTGCGCTCTCTGCAAAGGCTCTCGGGGTAATCGTGGTCCAGCCCATGCGTAGCTGTGGTGATAACTCTTCAAGAGGCAGAATATTAGTGTCTGAGCCAGCATCCACTGGAAAACAATTGCAGAATTAATTCTGACTTCACAGGGGTACAGAAATGAATCCTTCACTGATGTTACTTTTCCAGCACCACTTTTGTTTTTCACTTGTTGATCTAATGGCCTTTAATCTCGTTGCTGAAGCAGGACAAACTCACATTTTTTAGAGCTGTCATTTTTGGTATTTCTTTTGAGAGCTCACTCCCGGAGCCACCATTTGCCTCTATCACTATATATCATTTTTTTTTTTTCTGCTCCTCACTGTTCCTTTCAAGGGATTTTATTTCTCCTGCATCAGACACCAATCAATCTAGTGTCAGCTAATGGCTGGTTATAGGAAAAATCTGATATTGAGAGCCTTGAAGTGACTTGTAAAAAACACTCTCTTCTGTTTCTTGACCACCAGCACTCACCCTCCCACTCCAGACAATATTTCCACTATTTTTTTTCCTTCAAACAGTCCATATCCGTTTGTACTCGTTGTGTAGCAGCAAGGTAGCATCTGGGTTTTTCTCCTAAAATGGTCCAGCACATGATTTTTTACACGTGCAGTGTTACCCAGATATTTAGCCAAGCTGGGGCAGCACTACATACTAATATTCTGCATCTTTGCACAGATATCGACCACTTTTGGGGAAGAGCAATCATTTTACTGTGCCAAATTGAGGTTGTTCACCCCCTAATTGCCTTCCTCTCTGAAGTTTGCTCCACTGACCTCCCCAGCTCCTCCTCCTGCTCAGCCAGAAACTGCTTCTTTTGCAAAACAAGTAGATGGCTGGTGTGACAAGGTTTGTCATTTAAAGCCCTCATTTCATTGCTTCTTTGATTGAAAATACAGTTGCATTTCTATTACCCCTTCCATCTGTCAAAGGCCATTAGCTAGAAATCTCATCATTATTCCTTGCATAGTCCATGAAATTAATTTCTTTTTATGGTTCTGCAGCCTGAATATTTCTAGTGTAGGCACACGAGACAAAGAAAAACCATTTTTAATAATTTCTTTCCTTCCTCACTGCAAGGGAATGCAATTCTGCTGCATCCATTCCTTTTGCCTCCTGAACAGTCCCGGTTTACACCACTTTTTGAATTTTGCAGGCAGGTCTCTGTTCAGACTCCAAGGCTTTGCTGCAGCTGGAACAGTACAAACCAGACTCCAAACAGCAAGTCCCAGGCAGCTTGTGACTTGAATAATCTACCAGCTCCTTCACAGGGGTATGGACTGTACTGCCATGGTCCTTAGGTCCTGGGGATGTGCCTCATCTGTCAATACCCCAACTTCTCAAGAATAAGAGGGTTTGGATGATCAATTCTAGCACTCCCTCAAAGCTAGATTTCTGCTCTAAAAGCCTTGGGAGTTATATTTGTAACCAAGCAGCACATTGGACACATTCTTGTTTCTGCTGATTCCTAAGCAGGTCTCATCTAGACACGTTAGAAAACTACCGGGACCCTCAAATATCACTTCAGCCCCCAAATACTCAGGTTTTTTGGAAATGGAAATTCCTAAACCACTGAGAAATAGTTCTAAATGCTTACAAACTCTCAGCTGATAGCGAATGTAGGGCTCCTTATTAAGCTGTTTAAAAAATAAAAATCAATAGTACTTCCTGCCCTGGTTTGCTATCTCACTCATTTAGCTGTAATTTTCTTGAGCACTACCAGCCCAGTCACTTTTAATCAGACCTGCAGACTGAAGCACTCCAGGAGTTTAGCTTGGAAGCCAAGGTTGTCTTTAACCATGGGCACAGTTCTGTGGCTGCTGCAGCTTTACTCAATGAGCAACTTGCCTCGGTTGCTGTACACGCAGCTGGTTCGTCACAGGCCATCTCACCAGAACCCTAAAAGCATTTCCAGCTCCGAGAATCCGTGTGTGTTACACACTTGAGATACCTCAGCCGTCAGGTTTGATGCAAGTTAATATGCGATGGGGCAAGACATGAGGGTTTTGCTCTGGTTGAACCGGTTCTTAGGATGAGAAAGCAGAAAGATCACCCTTGCTGTGCTCTTAGCAGATGCACAGTCATCTACGTACCTTTCTCTTTGGTAGCTGAAACCCCAGGGAAGATGAGGTGCAGGATACAGAGGCGGAGATGCAGGACACCGAGGCGGAGATGCAGGACACCGAGGCGGAGATGCAGGACACCGAGGCACCATCACCGAAGCACCGAAGCTTCCCCCATGCGTCTTCTCCCCTTGGGTTTTTGTGTTAGCTGGGTGATGGCACTGAGTGTTTTCCTAGAGAATCTGGAATAGAATATTGGATAATAGAATAAGAATATTGAAGGTAGAACATAAAATAGAATATTGGGTAATAGAATAAGAGCTTGGCTTCACATAACAGAGAACGAAAACAGTCACCAGACTTGAAGAAGGGATTTTCCAGTAGTGAGAGCTCTTCAATAGACGTCAGGACATGCTGAATTCCAGATGAGTTCCAATTCTTTATCTGCACGGCACATGTTAGATTCTACATTGTCTTGCAGACACCTCTGGATGACAGCAACATTAACTCCCTCGAACAGCTGACTCCTGACATTTTCTAGCACAAGTGCTAATTAGCAGGGGGCAAGGCTGCTTGCCATGCAGGGTTTATTTCTGTTCTTTCGTTATTGACATGTTATCTGCTTGCCATGGTGAAGCATCTTTCAGAACTGCAATTAAAATACATGAGCTGACTTCCCCTTCTTTCTCTTTCTTAGAAGAATTATCCTGCTGTCTAGTGTTTCCTTTCCTGCTGCTTATCCACACCACCCAGTTCTCGCAGAAGGAAAGATCAAGCCCAACTAGAAACAAAACCGATCCATATTGCGTTCTGGCAGGATGGATTTATTCCACCAAATACTTAATTCTATGTCAACACTCAAACCCACGAGACCCTGAGTTGCCCAAGGCATCTTGACCATATTTGAGGTTCCTGATGAACAAAATGAAGCTTTTCACTGGAGATCTGAGCGCCCAGGATGTGTAGGGAAGCCTGAAGCAGCCACTGCTTGGATTAGAGACTCTGGACTTTGAGGACTTCATTTTTACCTTAGCATAAATTAAGGGCTACATGCTCTAGCTACACTTTGTAATTAGAAACACACTGCAGCTAAAACAAATACAATTACTCTAATGAGCTATATTACCTGTCCTGTCTTTGGTGTTAACAGGTTTTTCCAGAAGAGCAGACGTTGCTGAGTCTCTACCAGCAATCAAGGACTGTGCCTCTCCTGAAGTTATTTCTGAAGAAGTTACATGCTCTGAGACCTCAGAACACTCCAGACAGTGTAGTGCTTCCTATTTTGACAAGGAGACAAGCTGCAGTTTCACAAATAACCTCTGAAAAATGCTCCAATAGTTAATTATCCTGGATTGGCTCCCGTATTTGACCTCAGTTTGTAGGTAGAAGACAGCAAAAGATAATGAAATCACTTGACAGCGTCCAGACACACAACAGTACTTGAGATAAACATCACAACAGAATGCTTCCTGTTTGCCTCAATAAAATTCATCCATTCCTGACCTAATAAGCTGGGAAACAGTCCTGTCTCAAGACTTATCCTTTAGACTGCTGACTGAAGAGCTTCTGTCACTCCACATATCATTAACCTAAGTATCTAAAGCCCTTTCCTGGGGGAAAAAGCATTTGTTTGCTGAGAAGTAGCAGAAACAGCCAGAAAAGATCAATTTTACACTGCCAGATTTATAAATGAATTAAAGAAATCCTTCCTGAAGGCCATGTCAAATAAAGACATCAACTGTAAGTCAGTTGAAGCAAGCCACGAACTAAAAATAGTCTGCTTCAGGAACTGGAGTATTTATCCGAGGGCTCGACTGTTACTGCAGGTGCCAAATATGACATACACTTCCATGAAGAAAAAAGAAATCAAGACTGCAGTTCATTCACTGCTTTGAGCAACACGCAGCAGCCTATTTTATGTCTGATATACATTTTATTGGCTAATGGAACAGGTCTGGTCCTCCAAGTCTCAAGTGACAAAAATTCTGTTCACGCTTGCCTTTGGAGCAGTGTGTGCCTCCAGCCAAGAACCCAATTCCACAACCACTGCCCAAATCAGGGCAGATCAGCGCTCAAACACACACACTGTCTACATCTGACTTCAGCCGAGTTCCTTCGCAGATCCACAGAGGTAGGTACCCACACGGGGATGTGTTGCTGGTGCCCATTTACTGCCTTTTCCTTAGGCTGGAGCCTCATCTGAGAGCCCAGACCAGCACCCACACATGAACATTTCACTTGACTCACTATATGCAAACTGCAAGAAACACCTCATCCATCCTTTGTGTCAGCATGCTCGGGAAAACAAACTGATGGATGATCCAGAAATAAAAAACATCATTTATCAGCTCGCCTCAAGCCCGAAATTTTTTTTGCTTTTTTTCCATAGCTACTAATCTTTTCTGACAAGCAGCTTTTGATCAACTGCTTAGACAGCAGAAAGCCCCGACGCTCAGTGCCAGCGGTAAAGCCGTCTGGTCTGGAGGACCAACACTTCCCAACACTCCTGTTCGATATCCTCGCTGAGATGGGGATAGAGGAAGGGCTGGCTTGGGAAGTCCCGCTGCCTTCCCTTTGTAAAGAGCCATATCCGTCAGCTGTAATCACATCTGGGGCTTTTTGCTTTGAAGTAGAGTGTTAAACATGTTCAAAGACCAAAATCGACACAAGTTATCCTCCTAGCTCAAAATAAATCAAGTTCCTAGTAAGGAAGGTCCCTAGAACAGGAGTGTGCATGAACAGAGTAGGTGGAAAAATCATGTGGATCCTGTAAACAAAACACAATTTACCACCTGGTCCTCAACTGATAGCCACTGATCTGATGCTGCCTCAGACCACCCTGCCAAGCTGAAGTGCAGAAGAGAATTGGTGTTGCAGCAAGGCAGTCCTTGAGCTCTACACTTCCAGAAAAAAAAAAAAAAAAAAGCAAACCCTACCTTTCCCTCCCCAAAAAAGGACTTGAAACAGATTTATGGAACAGACTCCTGAAGATTATCTTAAACTGAAGAAATGGAATAAATCTCTGGATAGACAGGTTGCTCGTGTGTGCTAAGTGTCTGTTTAGGGATCGTTTATTTTGAGAGGGCGGCTGCTCTCGGGCAGGACCCATTTTAGGTCACACTGGATAACCACCCCCTATTTCCCATGGCCACTGTTAGCATCTCTCCAGGATATTGAGCAGGAAGCCATGCCAATCGCTTCTGCAATGAGTTACGGTAAGAAGATTCAGAGCAGGTAACAAGAAAGCATTATCAGCTAAATTGAAGCAATTTTATCCAACCTTCAGGATGTCTCACCCCAGGAGAGCATCTTCACCAAGGTATCAACAGTCTTAAACTTCCCAGCTGCTCTGCTAAGGCAATAGCACACCAAAGCTCTGGGAAAAGTTGGGTTCAGTCTCAAATCCAGTGACTCCATGCTCATTCAGATCTTGCTTTGTCACCTCTCATTTACTGGAGCCTGTTCGGACACCGCTGTGATTAACATCAGCACGTTTCAGAGCCTCGCAGCTCCCACCACGGGCACAGCCCTTTGCAGGCTGGTAGCCCGGAGCAGCACGAATGAGTTAACGCCGACCCCTTCTTGACGAGCCACACCACACACACATGGAAGTCACCAGCTCACAGCCAAAAGGGCAGAAGCTCATTAAAATATGCTAACGAGGTCTTCTTACTTCACCTTTAATCTAGGATAGAAGTTGCTTCTGTTTTCTCAGTTTCCCTTGGAGCCACTCACTCCTGCCTGGGAGAGGGTTTGATCGATTATTGTGTCTCTCTTCCACCATCTTTTAATTTCTTAATGTTTGATTTCTGTCTCAGTAAAGAGAGAGAAACCCAAGCTGAGACAGACAGCAAGCATTTCCCCCGTGACCCGGGAAAGCAAGCTTCATTAACGCTTGGAAATCCCTCCTACGTCTCCGAATCGCTCAGCACTTGTGGCTGGGCTGCTACTCACAGCTGCCTCGAACACAGGCTTGTGAGGGATTGTTACAGCTGAAATTAGTATTAATGTGTCTTAATAATAGCATCCCGATATCCCGTGTAACCAAGGGAGCATTATCAGCACGTTCACCAGGGCTGAGGCAGAAAAAAAAGGCGTCTTGGGCTAAGAAAGCAGAATAAAGACAGGAGCCTCAGCATCCTGCTGTGAAATCAGAAGTGGTACTGATTGATTTTTTGGCCTTTAAGAAGCCCATAACTCCAGCATTTGACAGGCTGAGTTATTCCTCAAGATGATAAGCCCACAGCTCCATTATCCTCTGTTCTCCTGCTACAAAAAACCAGAGGTGCCCCTTAGCACTGCTGAAGTGGGGCTGCTGCTCATTTCCAAGCTTTTCCCTTGAGGGCAGCCCTCAAGGTTATGAATGTCACCAAGCTAGAGATCAGACTGAACATTTCAAATTAAACTTCAACATTTACACTATAAAAATCAGCCACACATTACCCAGAGACACTGGCTCACCCAAACACCCCGAGGCACAAAGGCAGCTCCTTCCTCCCCAGCAAAACCCCCAGGGATGCTCCACAGTCAGCTGCCTCCTGGATTGCCCAGCCCTGCCTCAATGTCCAGCCTGCTCGAGGGTGGTGGAGCTACCCTGAGGCAATGAACACAGAGAATCACCTTAGCAAAGCTTGACCACACTTACTGACTGTGCAGCATCACCCCAAAACCAAATGAGCTCCTCCCCATGCAGGGGGATTAAATACCCCAGAGCCAGGTGGGGCTGGGCGAGACTGGCCGGGAGGGAGGGCACTGGGATGGGGGCACTGGGAGGCAGGGCTGGGCAGGAATAATGCAGGTGGTAATGTGGGATGGGCCAGAAGGATCTGTCCTGGTGCTGGGTGGGAGCTAAACCCCAGCTGCTAAAAATTGGGAAGATGGGATTGCAGTTTCTATACTGAAAAGATTATAAAAAGTAAACCATAAAGAATATCAAGCACACTTTGAAATTGCTTTAAAATACAAATGTCCTTTGTATGTCTTAGAGTCAAAATTTAAATTTTGATCCTGGAGCAGGATTTTTACCAAGGTCAGAAGTTCATTTATGATCCGAACTTCCTCAGAAGTGAGCTTTGTTCTCTTCTCCATCTCTAATCACTTTTTTTTTTAAAGCTTTCATGGCTCAGCCAAAACACATCGTATTTTAAGGCAGCCTGAACAAGAGAGAGGCTCAGAAAAGCTCCATTGGAGAAGCAGCAGTCATACAAATAAACACAGGAGACTGGCTGGCTTTCTGGTTTATTTCTTTTTGATCAGTTTAGAAAACAAAACAAATGTGTATATACAAAGCAATACAGGGTTTGTAAATCTCTTTTCATTTCAGTGGTGTGGTGTGGCACGTTTTGTTTTATTATTCTGTGTCCTCATGGACTTAGAACTTGGAGAGAATAAACAAATCCACTCGGAGCTGAAAGCTGCATCTTTGCAGGCAGGAAAGATCAGAATAATACTAAAAGAAAGGATTTGGGCTCTGTGGATAAAGAGCAGCACGGACAGAATGGGACTTGAACATGTCTTTAGCTTCATTTGCATTTCCGCAGTCCTGAAACAAAATGTTTTCAAAGTTGCATTTTCCGGATGATGAATGTACTTGTATAGAATTAATTTATTATGGGATGAGTATCCAAGGCTTCTCCATAGAATGAGGAAGAATCTGAGTCTTCAAAGACACTGAAATTCAACTGAAAGTCACCTGGAATAATAAATGATGTGCAAGGAGCACTTGAGGCTTTCTGGCAAACTTCCCTTCGGCTTTTCACGTCCTGGTCATTTCCCCTTTTCATCTCCAGAAAGGGGTTACGAGCCTCATCCCCCTCGTCCATGATGACTTTGCTGTGGCCCCACATTGCCAGGGATAAATGCATTTCTTAGAAAGTCCCAGGGCTCTCATCCCAGCTTACCGGTTGAATTTGTGTGGGTTGAAATCAGGTTCTTCAGATTATTCTAATTTCTGGTCTTCCTCCATCCATGACTCGCAGATTTGTCCGTCATAAAAACGGCAGCGGGGCGATGAATGGTATTAATAGAAGCAAATTATTTTACAAGCTTCAAAAAGTGCCATCAATCTAACCCTCAGAGCAGAGCGCAGTTACAGCCGGGAAAGCGACTGTAAAAACGAACCTTCTTCCTCCATAGGTTTGCTCATGGAGGATGAAATTAGTACCTGCCGACCAGCATCCCTTGGGCTCGAGCGAGGTTTTGTACCACCCCGTCCTTCAACAGCCGCCAGGCTCCGGCTCGGCACCGGGTGACGGCCGTGGTTGTTCCCAGGCTCCCGTCGCGGGGAAAGGGCCCCATGGCACTGGAGCGGTGGCACGGGCCGGCACAGGCGGCACGGCACGGAGATTGTGCTTTAGCAAGAAATAACAGCGTGAATTTTTGTCTCCAGAGCAGGGGTGAGACTGCAGTGCCTAACCCTTGATGCCTCTAGTTACAATTCAATTTTCGAGACGTCTTGTGCGTACCAAAATAACTTCCAACTGCGTTTTGTTTGTCTTCTGAATTCAACACATCGGACAAGTGGAGAGCTGGGGAATAAATAGCTGAAACATCCTTGCAGCCTGAAAGCTGCGGCATTTTTACCTTCAGCTTCATTTCATGAAGACAATAAATACTTTTCCATCAAGCCTCTGTTGAAAGGCAAGGCTGGTGCTCCATGAATCGCTGGTGTGATGGTTAGTCTCCAGGAAAGCCAACATTTCTCTCCCTGTTACAATTGTTGAACCATCAGGGGACAATTGGCTAACTGGGAGGTTTTCACCACGTTGGAGAAACCACGAAGTGCCTGGCTGTCAATTAAATCTCTAATTCCATCTGAGTCGTTAACAGAGCTGGTTTGGAATAGCAAAGAGTTGGAACGAACAAATGAAGAAACAGAAACTCGGTGGAGGGCTGGCTGGGTGGGAGCCTGGTGAGGAAATCACAGCCTGGCTGCGGCCGGCCGGGGTGCTCCCAGCTCCGGATCCCAAAGTGTTTTACAGATTTGATGGAGAGCTGGCAGACAGAACGGCTGGTGATCTGCCCTCCCCAAGGTCAGATGGAAGCAGACAATGTCCAAGCACCAGCCGCAGGTGCCAAGCACTCTCGGGACTTTTCATCGCTCCAGGACAGGCACTGAACACCTCCGGGTGCCTGTGCCGAATCCCTGATTTCCCTCTGCTCTTGCACGACCAACGGACTGTGTGCAGCCGCCTGGAGCTGCTGGGAAGGTGCGGGGAGAGGGCTTCGGCACACACCTTCATTTTGTACAAGACTGAGTGGATCTGCGTGGAATTTTTGGGTTTGTTTTGTTGAAAGTGATGTCTTTGAGGTCAGATCGCCGTGATGACGTTTGCTCCTTGTCTCTTGTTTTAGTTATTGGACAACCGAGTGGTTCTCTGAGAACAGAGCCACGGATGCTCCCAGGTCTGTCCCCGTCCTCTCTGGGATTTGAGACACTCTGAAAACCCCCTGAGCTGCCGTTTGCTCCCTGTAGTGACTCTCCCCGCTCTGCCGCATGCTGCCACTTCTCACCCTCCAGATTTCCAGCTCAGGCTTTTTTGTCACTTTGCTTCAGAAAAGCCCATATTCCAATGGCACCAAACGCTGACGGTTTGGGAAGCTGAAGCGCACAGAAAACAGCACGGAAAACCCCGCTGGCGGCTGACGTAGCGACAGGGGACAAGTGGGAAACCTGCATATCCCCCAAAACATCCCGTTCGGTGTCACCCGCTCCCCCCGTTGCAGGGAAGCGCGGCTCCACCGTCTTTTCTGGCTTTAAAAAAAAAAAGCAGTGCAGGGAGCTGCAGCTTGACCTTCAGGATCTTACCGTGGTTGGACCCAGGTAAACAGTTGCTTTGATTGAACGTCACTCTTTCCTATTAGATTTTCCAGGCAAGGTACCTGTAGACTAAGCAATTCTTTTGCACAGGGTTCAAGGTGCCTCAGAAAAGCAGAGCTATTTTTGCACACAAAAGAAAATCAAGGAGCACAAAGCCCAACACAAACAATTTCTAATCTTTTTCTTTCTGTTCCAGTTGGAATCCATTGCCTAGAGAAAACAGACCGGTTAGAGGCTCCTTTCTGTTGGAAGCCTAAACCACAAAGCTGCAGCTGAACAGGTTTTGTACATTTTCTCCTTTTTTTTATCTGTGATATGGAAAAAATAGATGCGGGCTCCAAAGTGGAGATCACATTTGTACACGGTAGGTATGAACCCACTGCACGCACTTACACTCCCTTTCTGTTCCTGACAGAGATCGCTGTATTTTCAGCAGCCAGAGCCCAAATGAGGTTGTATATTTTGCAAACACATTTATTTTTTCGTGCTTTATATGCAGAGTTTATATGCTGAAGACCGAGTCCAACCTGCATTAATATTTATAAAAACCTCTTACTGATGTCAGAAGTACCGGGACCAAGCACAGGGTTTCTTGATGAAAGAGGTTTGTGTTTACATGTTATCCTTTGCGAATATATGACCTAAATAATCTGAAGTGTATTATGGGGTTTACACCACATCATACCCCAGCAGAGATATAAGGTTCCTCTGTGCAGCTGCACATACAGGAGCCGATAGAATGAAAAGGAATATTAAAATGTGGCCATCAATTCTGGGGATTACCATAGAGTGCCAAATGAAAATTTAGATTACCAAAGGATATGGAGCCTAATGTGCAAAGCTGACAGTTAATTAAACTTGGCAAATAGCTGGATGAGGACTGGAACTGCTATTTGCAAACAGGTTGTTACCTTTCGCTTTATATTTACATTCTCACCAGGCATGAATCTATGAAGCAAAATTTTAACGAAGTCATTTAGGAGCCACTTTAATGCTTTGTTTTAAACAGGTTTTATAATACCAACAAAGAAAACACATTTTGAACAGAAAGTTTGGAACATTTCACCCTGAATGTTTTATTCACTTTTTTTTTCTCTCCAGGGGCTTTCAGAGCGCTGCGGTTTCTGGGAGCAAGCAGCTCTCCAGGATAACGTGTGAACGTGGAGATGATGTCTGAGAAGAAAACCTCACTTTGCCGTGGAGTCAACAGCAATTCCCAAATCCATCTGCTCAGCGCATGGGTTCCACCTCCCGCGGAAGCAAGGGCGGGAGGAGGCTGGAGTGCCTGATCGATATTCTTGGTCAGAGCTGGGTTATTTAATTAGCTGGGGATGGGCTTGTTTTAAACCAGATTTTTCAACTCAGGCTATTAAAAAGCTTTTCCTATAAATATCCCCGCTGTACATCGAGACCCAGGGGAGGGTCCCTGCTCTCTCATAATCTAATTTGTAGGAGGGGGAGTTCAGCAAAGAAATGCATCTGAGCAGGAAGCTTTCCAGCCTGAAAGCCACCTTGACCCCTCGCCCCCTCTCGAAAGCCTCCATTTAGCCCCAGCCTGGGGAGAAGGTGCCTCCTTCTCCAGCCCCCTCCGGGCCAGGCGCCTCTGGCGAGCCGGGAGAGCGGTGATCCACCTCCCCACGGGAACACAGCCCCCCGTCCGGGGTTGCCTGGAAGGCTGTCAAGAGCCACTTTGGCTAATTGCAATCCTGGCTTAAAAGCATGGGAGGATGCAAAGCAACAGCAGCCTAATGCAGGAGCAGAGGTTAATGCACAGTTACACATGAGCATTTAATCTTGCAGAAAAGGAAAGACACTTTTATTTATTTATTTGCTTGGGTTTGTCCCTTTAAAAGGAAAAATCTGCTCCACAACCAAGTAAGAGCACTTGAAAAAGGAAACACCCCCTCGCTCCTGAGCTCCTGTGTTCCCTGGCAGACGTCTCTGCTCTCTCTGCAGTGCCCTTGGTGGCATCACAGCCGTCACCCATCGCAGGGCACGCCGACGCAGCCCCAGCAGACGCTGCCTCACCGGCTGCTGCCCTGAGCCCGGGGGGTCCCATCAGGCTCTGTCTCAGGATAGCATACAAAAAAAGAAAAAAAAAAGCCCAAAAAAGCAAAAGGCAATCAGCTCCGAAGCTGCAGCAGAGCAGACGGAGCTGTTTTGATTAATGAGAGCTGATGCACATCCAAGCCCCACTTTCTCCCCGAGTGATGCACAATAAAGAAAACTCCCTGCCAACGACATGTTGGGGCAGGAGGGGGGATGAGAATAATACATCAACGCTGGGAAAGGGCAGCACGCTGAAAGAGCAGGCGAGACCTTTAATAACAGCAACGTTTCCCTGCGCAGGAGGCTTTTGCCTTTGTGACAGCCCACGCCAGGCAGGCGGCAGGGAGCCGAGGGACGTTTGTCCCTGGGTGAGGGCTGACGGATGATGAATGATGCTGGCTGCAGCCGGCGGCTCTTTTGGGGACCTGCCACAGGGCTGGGCAGCAACGGCCGAGCTGCAGCTCCTTGGTGGCAGCTTGGCTGCTGCTCTCCTTGAGGAGGTTGTGGGTGCAGAGCCTGGTCCAAAACTTAAGACTCCCCAAGACTGAAATCGGTCCATGTGAGCTTCATCCTCCCCTGACATAAACCGGGAAGTCCTTGGAGCTGTAATGGATTTGCAAAGCAAAGCTCATGTGCACCAGCTCAGCATCTGCTCCTCCAGCAGACCTGCTGTCAGAGGAACTGGGAAATTCCTGCTTTCAGGGCATCCGACCCTGACTACACGGGGGTTCGGAGGCGGCCGTCATCCCTGGTGTCAGGGCGCTGCTCTGGCTCCTGCATTCATCTCAAACCCTTACCTGCTGTGCCCATCTGCTCCGGACAGCAGGATCGATACTGTCGGTGCACGGCATTCAGATCTGCACACAAAACCGCACACTCAATCAAAAAGTTGGTAGAATTGGGTTTTCCCCACCCCTCGGCTGTTCCCGTGCCCGGAGGCCGTTAGCGATGGCTAAATGCACTGACCTCTGGCTTCTGCACAGCTGCTGGTACAATGGCAGCAGTTCTATTCCCCTCCCAAAGGGCCCAAGGGCTGTGTCGCATCAGGATGCTGCCTCTGCAGCACTGGCCAGGGGGGACCCAAGAACTGGGGGTGGGAAGAACGGCTTCCTCAGCCCCTCTGGTTACCCGTTATTTAGTGACAGATGAGGGCCCAGCAGCACAGCCAGGGCACATCTTGTCTGATGAAAAAAGCTGTAAAAAATTGAAAGAAAGGAAAACTCCACGTGGGGCTCAGCACAAGGAGATGCAGCTGGTCCAGTGCACGCCGGGCTGCAAAGGGGAGACAGAAACCCTCCGGTGCCTTGAACTCAACCCTCTGTTTCGTCCTGTCCCCGAACTTACCGGTCACCGATCTGTGCCCCTGGGCACTCCCAGGCAGACAGTTTATCCGAGCTGGTGCCAGCCCTGGAGCCTTCCCGCAGCCGGGTTTTTCATCGTGGTCAGCACGCTGCGGATGACTAAGACATCTCTGATTAATGAGAGGGGGTAGAGACTGCTCAGGAAAGCAATAAAACCCTGAGCCAGGAAAGCAGGTTTTGGCCTGACACTTGCTGTAATATTTCAAGGGGTGATGATCCACAGGAATGAGCGATACTGTAAACCTGCGGTGGGCTGTGCAGGGAACTCGTTAGAAAAGCAAGTGGGACCCAGCACCTTCCAGGGCACCTGGGGTCCAACACCATCTAATGCATTCCTCCTCCTGGTGACTCTCTAAGGAGACAATTACTGCTGCCCACATTTCACAGGCAGAGAATTTGGGTTTATCCCAAAGAACACGTTGAGCAGAACAGAGAATGAAACCTCAGAGCCTGGTGTCATCCAGACTGAGCCATCCATCTTCCGACGGTGCCTGCAGAGAGAGCAGAAGGTGAGCAAGCTGCGAGCAAACTTTACATCCTCTCCTGCGTCTCCTTTGACCCTTCACATCGAAACATGAGCAGCACATGGCAGGGCTGGGGGCAAGATGCCTTCGCGGATGCAAGGTCTGGTCTGTCTGCTGCATCCCCCGTGAGCGGGGTGAGCAGGGGTCAGCAGCGAGACTGAGGGGCTGCGGGATGGGGTGCAATGTTCCTGATTCCCCATTTTGTGACTGATGTAACAGCAAAACCAGGGCTGCATTCAGGCAAAACACAACCACTTGGTGGCTTGAAGTCCACTGAGTCTGATCCTCACCTACAGAATATCATTTCACACCTGCCATTGCATCTGACTGCTTTTATTTCTTGCTAGAAATAAGAAAAATGCAATAAATATTGTTTGTACACACATATCTCCTCCTGTCTTTTCCCCACATCTGAGGTGAACATCACCCAGCTAGAAGTCAGAGGCTGGCTTCCCCTTGAAGACCTTGGCGGGTGCCACGCTTCCATTAGCAAAATGTCACTTTTACCAATAGATTTCCCATCAGGACCCTCCCCTCAATGCCGTATCGATCGCCGAGCAGGCAGAGGGGCCGGGCAGCACCTGCGCTCCTCATCTGGGTCCCCGTGGCCACGGAGCTGTTACTGGGATGCGGGAGAGGCCGCTGGTAAGTGATGTCCGGGAGCCAGGCATCCCTGGGCTGATCGCGCCGGCCGTCAATAAAGCTGCTTTAACAGCACAGCTGCCGTGTCCCCAGCCGAGCAGCGAGGCTGGTTTTTGGGGGAAGAAGGAGGGGGAGGTCAGCTGGGCTCTTTTCTCCGCGGTGCTGTCAGTGGGTCATTTCGATCAGGGCAGGAGGCTCGGGGCACCCGGGGCTGGATTTCCCAATGGGCAGCCGCTGGAACAAAGGAGGCTGCTGACGTTTCAGATGAAAGAAGGAACTGAGCCAGCTTTCTTTAAAAAAAAAAAAAAAAAGATAGCTTTTGTGGATAGTCTGGTTCTCAAGGTGCAAAAGATAACAGCCGAGCCACTACACACACACAGAGACCTGCGAGCCACCGACATCCGCTGCTGGGAACGGGCTGCCCGCTATCCACCCCAGAAGGGCTGTGATTTCGTTTCCCTTTATTTTTAGGCTCTCAGTTTGAAACAATTCGGAGAGGGACAGCTGCTGGAAGGAGAACACTTGGGGTTTTTCTGAAACACCGACCTCTTTAACAGCCACAAAAGGCACCCACCCCATCTCAGCAGCCGCCGTAGCCCTGGACCAGCCCCAGGTAACAATGATGCTGGACTTCTCGTTGAACCTCCCCGCTCCTCTCTGAGCCCCTGGGGCACCCTGCACTGCTCCATGTCTGAAAAAAAAACCCAAAATGAATCAAGGAGGAAGAACAGGGCGACTGTCATCTATCTATAGCCCGTAAGTGGTGCCAAGGCAAATGTAGGTTACTGTAACATGTGAATCATCCTGCTTTGAGGAGCAAGGATGGAAATAAGGGATGTGAGAAGGGGGTGGGGGGAGAAGTGGTTATAAAATCCTGCCTTGATTGACTCCAGGCTGTGGTTTGCCAAGAGCCTCTAGACAGGAGTATGTAGCGTGTGATGCGCCTGTTCCCACCATGCTGGAGAGGATCTGCCTGTAATTCCCAAGCCATGTGCCAGCAAAGCGCTGTAAATGCGCCAGCACTGACAAAGGGAATCAGAACAGCTTATCTGGCGAAATATCTAAGGCTGATTCCCCATAAACCAGATGGAAGTGCTTCCTAACGGCCAGGGCACGAGACTCCTAAGTCTCATTTCTTCCCTAATTCTCATTCTTCCCTTGGCTCCATCGCTGCGTCCGTGGAAGGGGCTTACAGATCATGACCCTCCTTTTAAATCTCTTTGAGGCAGAATAACAAAAAATGCTACTGAAGGAGGCAAGTACCACGAGTAGTTAGTGTCAGTGGGTACCAGTGATGCTAAGAAATAGATCCAGGAATTATGAGTAACTCAGTATTTCACACCCCACGGCGAAGGGGCAGCATCCGCGAGGGCCCTCGTGCCGCTCTCACCCCCACGATGCGATGCACGAGGGAGTCCGTGTATGACCCAGGTGAAAATGGGGTGATGCAGCCGGTTGCTGTGACTGTCACTGGGAGTTTGGGGCTGGCAGTCCCTGCCATGGTGCTTTTTTAACCGGCACAGTCAGTAACAGAAATGTGCTTTCTCCCTGCTCCTCTACATGTGATGTTTTTCACATTTAGCAACAGCGTAAGGGTCCCCCGAGCTTTGGGCACTGCTGTAAAGGTAGGAGAGAAAGAGAACACACAGGGGTAGTGAAAATAGTGGTGAGAAACAGAGAAGAGAGTGTCTGCAGGGGGAAGGAAGGCAAGACATTGAGTGCGAACGTGCCACTGCAATATAGTATAGCAGCAGAAAAAGGTCGCGGCATGAGCAAGTGACTGAAGCATCCCTGAGTTTGCAGAGAGGTGGAACAGGAAGGTCGGCGCCTCTCCTGCAGGAAAACACGCCCTGGAAAGAAACCGAGAGGCAGAAACTGGGACATGAGTTTCCCCTTCAAGTAACGTGTCGTACGCGGAGGAGAAAGGGCAGCGCAGAGTCTCGCTCGCACGCGGGGTCACGCGGCTCTGGGTGCTGCGCGGTCCCATCGCATCCCTCCCACCACCGCTGCCGCCTGCTCCAGCCTTTGGGAATCTGTCCCCCACCCGAATGCTGAAGGAATTCTGCTCCTGCTTGCACCAGGGAAGAGATGCCATTAACGTTGCCAGGTCCAAGGACTTCGTTAGCATTTGCTCTGCACAACTGAAGTCATCGAATGCAGCTAAATCGGAGCCGTTATTAATCCCAGCCCAAGGTTTGGTCTTTGGGGTCACTGCAGCAGGGGACTGCAAAATGCTAACGGTCAGAAAGCTGACGGGAACCGTCGATAGAGAGGTGAAAGGTCTGAGGATCTGCTTCAGCCACCAGAAAAAAAATATAGAGAAAAAAAAAAAGTTTGTTATTCCTATCACCTGCTTTTCCTGGACTGCCATAGCCTTCAATTCTTTGTCTCACACAAGAATTTCCATACGCGTTAATAGCAGCTCACCAATCCAGCCTGGTCCTCCTCTGGGTTTGGAAGGCTCTGCACCTGGGAGTGAGCCTGTGCCTGAGGATGGGAGGAAGAAATGCAGCCTTGTGTGCGAGGGACCAACACTCGCTGCCTGTTTTTCAATCTAAAAAAAGAATTAAAAAAAAAACCAAACAAACTTTCCAGCCCTATTTGTGTAGCCCTTCCATAAATAAACAGGAACAGCCACTTGCTGGCATACAGCCCCTTGAGCAAGGGTACAAATGATTAGCACCAGAGTTTGTTTTTTCTACATTACATCAACTGAAAGTTCTGAAGAATTCAATAAAACAAAAGAACGCCTTTGCTTCATAAGGCTCATAAAGCTCTAGGCCCATTTTTCTTTTGAAAAAATCGTTTACGTTAGACAGCATCTACACATTAGACAGCAAAATTTAATGGAATGAAATGTTTGCCGTAGAAGGGAAGCAGTCTGGAGTACAGAGAGAAAACACTCGTGGAAAGTTGCTAGCCATGAAATATTTGGTGAAAATACAGCGAGCATTAATAAATTGATACCCAAGGAATACAAATCAAGGGAAGTTGTGTGTTTGCAGTCTAGCTAGAAATATTTTGTGATAGAGACACAGATCTACCTCCATGTCCTGTTACCAGAGAAGAACTATTCCATACCCATAAATACCCGGCGATACCCGGCCAGTGAGGGCGGCAACGCTGCGGAGGTCCCACCGTGCATCACTCCGGGAGCTGCACCATCACCGTGTTTCCAGTCTGACAACTGCTCTCAGGAATCCCTGCTGGTGCTGCACCAGAGATTCCAGCCCCAGGAGCATCCCCATCTGCCATCTGAGCCAGGGGAAGGCTCCACTCTCAATCCTTCCATAGAGCGAATCCTCCGGGGACCTCTCGTAGGGAAAGCAGCACAACCAGCACTGCACGAACCGATGAGCACTCACAGCCCCTAGTACACACAAGTTACTAGTTCCCTCCTCACAGCTGTTAGTTACTACCTCCTCCCTGACATTTCATACCCTCTACAGAACACCTCTTCAGTTTTATTTGTATTATTCTGGCTCTGATCATCGTTGTTGCTGTATTTCAATGCAAAAAAAAAATAAAAATTAGCCAAATCAGCCTAATGACAGTGCCAGGGAGAAGGAGCATCCCTCCTCTGCCAGGCTGGGAAAAAAACGAGGCCACACATTTCAGAGTCCCCACAAGCTTCTAAAGAGCAAGGCTTTTCCGTAGATAAAATGCGTAAAATAACTGCATAGTAACTCCGATGTCTAGTCCTCAGGGTTTAATACTTCGTGTCTTAAAAAAGAAAATAAATCTATTTCTGTACCTGTCTCTCAGAACATGTTCTTTGCGTTCCATAGAAACGCCATCCATTAGCATTAATTATGCTCCAAGTCCATTATCACTGACATCCATTACCACCCAGAACATCCTCCACACCCCTCTTCTCACCATCCTGTGCAGCAGCACCGCTCAGCTGCTCAGCTCAGGAGCTCTTCCACTATTTCTTAGGGATAAAAGGCACAAAATCCCCTCCCGTGAGCAGGAATTTCAGGCTGCGCACCCCCCCACCTCCGCACGCAGCGTTTCCCCGTAACTCCCGTGGTCACAAACCGCACATCGGGGATTTCCACTTTCTCTCTAGTTTTCTGAAGGTGGAACATAAAAAAAAAGCCTCGAAAGCAGCCTAGTGGAGAGCACCAGGTGAAAGGAACCCTTGGCCATGTTTAATTCATCGAGCAGGAGCTGGGGCTTTTGGAAGGAGAAGCTCCAGCGCAGACGGTCTCGCTGACCCGCATGAGTCTGGCTCAAGAGCTGATCCCTGCAGAGATGGGACGGGAGAGGAGGGATCCGTGTGGCATCCCCAGCGACACTCTGGGTATGGAAAGGAATCCAGGGGCTTTCTCACTGGTGGGAATGCCCCTTGACCTGAGCCTTTGTTAAAAGTCCTTTTTATTTTTCTGCTCTCCCTCTACAGGTAAAACCTGGTTATTTTGGATGTTAAATAAATTGCCTTAAAAAGGCCTGATACAAAAAGGTGTCTTAGAGCAGGGGGAACCCAAAGCCTCCCAGAAAGCAGGATCTTCCGACCTGTCGTGTGGGGACATTGTCACCTCTCCCAGCTGAGCTGTTTGGGCAAAGCCTCAGGTCGCAGCTGGAGTCTGTCCGACCACCCAGTGCTGGGCCATGGACACTGGCTTACTGGTTGGACTTGGTCAAGTCACTTATCCTCCGAGAAATCCC
Source organism: Syrrhaptes paradoxus (assembly GCA_013400615.1). Classification (NCBI taxonomy): domain Eukaryota; kingdom Metazoa; phylum Chordata; class Aves; order Pterocliformes; family Pteroclidae; genus Syrrhaptes; species Syrrhaptes paradoxus. The sequence goes on along the minus strand of VZTO01004808.1, from coordinate 43,587 downwards.
CCAACTGTGCGAGCTCTTGGATGTGCTGCTACGGGAAATGTCTCACCCTTGAAACGCGTCTCTGGCCACACCGGGTTGTAAGGCGGCTTCACTGGCAACGGTGCCATTGAATGTCCTCAAGTACCGATAACAAATTAACTGTGTTCAGAGAGAGAAACACGCCGTTCTGCTGGGTGACAAAAGGAAGGAGAAAAACTCTCACACCACAGCAGTGCAGCGGATTCCCACGTAAAACAGGCTCCGGATGCGGGATGCGGTGATGCCGGTGGGACTGGCTCCCGTGGAACCAGGGCTCACCCAGCACAGGGGCTGTTACCAGCCCAGCGTCATTTGCCACTGCTGACCTCACACACATTATTTATTTAGAAAGAAAAAATTTAAAAGCATAGAAGTTTTTTCCTTGACCTCTGGAACCTATTGATTGCTGCTCTGTAAGAGCAATGAGGCTCCGTTTGTACCTCCAGAGCATCCCTGTGCCCCTGCAGAGCGGCAGCTGAAGGTGACACCGAGCCCCTGTGCACGGAGTCGTCACCCATCGCTGCTCCAGATCAACCTGCCACCGCTCCTTTCCTCCTGCTTTCCAGACATCTTCATCCCCATGAAAAAACATTTATCACTAGCCCACAACGATGTCATCATAAATAAAATTAAGGATGACAATAAATAGAATTAATTTATTTCTATAAGCAGGATTCAGTGCAAAAAAACAAAAAGAAGTTGTAGGAGCGTGTTGGTCACAAACGGGGAGCTGAAGGCAGCACAGACACACGCTTCAGGTGTGAAGCCAATCAACCTGACCAACGCAAGATGCTAATAAACCTTCCTCTGGAAAGACAAAACACCTTGGCATCAATCCCAGAGTTGTTTCTCCTTGTGACCAGCCTGTACCAGGACAGAACAGCAGAGAAGGCAGACGACGGATGAGAATCATTAGCTTTTCATTACAGCCTTTCATCAACATTTCACATTGCAGCTTTTGATTTAATGACCTGTTCAAACAATTAGCTGAGACAATTAAAATCAGGGACTCCAAGGGGTGGGTTTGGCTTGTGGTGGAAACGAACTAAAAACTCCATCCATTTGTTCAAAAGTTCCCAAAACCACTAAATTCCCGGTGAGAACTTTCTTTTCATACGGGTTAGCAAAGAGGCGGGGAACAGTACGATCTAACGAATGCACCACAGCAGAGTAAACAAATTACTTTGCTGGCCGCAGCCGGCGCAGTTATTAACTCAGCAGCCTCAGGGCAGCGATGCGCGGCTGGGAATGCAGAACAACGCAGCAGCGATTTCTCGGGGCCGGCTCTGAAGCTGTACTTTACGTATAGATTTCCTACACCATGTTTTTGTGTGTGAGGTAATGAGATGTCTGTGCATCACTGCTTCTGATGTGAGCAGTGGGGGTGATGTAATAATGGTACCAAAATATTCAGGAGCGGAAAAAGCTTTTTTTTTTTTTTTTAAATACAGATGTTATTTAACACAGCTGATGGATCCTTAGGGATCATTTTTGTTCTAAGCTGTGAATCAGCAGGATGGACACCAGCGTGGCAGCCGGTTCTGCCAACCCTGCTCAGGAAGAGTAAAACCGACCTTGGTGCAGGGGTTGGAGATGTGACCGAGTACAACAAGGAGAGTTCCACCCATGAGCTGTTCTCATCACTGAGAGATGATAAAAATCCCTCCCTCCTACCTGGCACTTCTCATCTGTGCATCTCAGATGCATTCCAACGAAGACGGTTTCATTAGTTTCATTATCTCCAGATTCATTAGGCAGGAGCAGAAGCCCAACAAGATGAAATCCTGCCACCACGGTTCCCCAGCCGTGTTCGGAGACCACATGAACCACGCTGCCTGCTCGCTGGGTTAGAGATTTTATTAACAACAACTCGTTATTGAAAGAAGAGCTGCTCGGAGAAGAGCTCAAAGTCCCACAGAAGGACAAGCAGGCTCAGTTACCTTCCTCATCCAAACTCGGCTTAAAAGGGATATTTCCCTTTCCTTCTCATTAGGGGTTAACGAGGGCACATCGCTCCCCCCGTGTCACCACCTGGCCAGGCTCCTGCTCCCCTGGAAGGAGCTGCCTGGGCAGGAGGCTGCTCTGTTCACACCGGTGCCGCTGACGTTAGCAGCCAGCCCCTGGGAGTTTGTCCCTTTCCACCGCGGTTCTGCAGCGTTGTCACTCCTGGCAAGGGCAGAAATGTCCTCCTGCCCTGCCCCTGAGCAGAAGGGTCTGTCCCTGTCCCCAGAGCCAAGGCAGGTCAGTTTGGCTGCTCTTTGCAGGGGGGATGCACCACACCCCTCCTGAAGGGCAGGTATCGCTTTTCTGGGGTCTCCCATCGATGCCTCTAACAACAGAGCGTGGAAAGATTGTGTTCCCCAAGCGGCGGTGACAGCAGAACAGATAATTTCATTTAGAAAAGCTTCTGAACGGGGGGGAAAGCTAGTTAAGGCGTGTGATTGATGGCAGTGCAAGATCTGTCGTATCAGAGGTGGATTTTGCTGACGGGAAGATCGTTAAATCCCAGGGAAATCTCGCTGGCTGCGAGTCTGACCTTGGGGAACCTCCCGTTGGGTTCCCTTCGCAGGAGAAGCCACCTCGGGCTGACTGCGGCCATCGATACCGTGCCGAGGAGAACCCAGGGGAGCTGGAGACCCAGGGAGAGAAAAGGTGAGAAATTTATTGTGGGCAGGCTGGATGGAGCTTTCCATAAACTGGGATCACAGCACCATCCCTGTTCTGTGTTATGAAATGACACCTGCTGGACACAGCCAGGACAGGGTTAAATTTTATGGGGCACTAAGAGGGAACAGCAGCATCCCCAGAGTGGGTGTTGTTCTGCTACTGATGGGAGAGGACATTGCATTGAAATGGGAAGAAAATCAGTAAAAAACCCACCGTGAGTCACTGGAAGAAGTGTGTTGCAGTCCTGACTGCTGGGGTGATGATGGAGAGTCCCCGCGAGGCAGAGACACGGGGAAGATGGATTCATTGATGTAGGGGGAGCAGACTATGGCATCTCAGAAGAAATGAGGTTATTAGACAAAGCTTCCCCTCATCCTCCACAGACACTGAATAATTCCCCTGGGCTATTTAAGAAAATCAGATTAAGAGAGTTTTGTTAACTTTATTTTTTAATTCTAAAACCTGCAGACTTTACATATGCCAAGATCTCAGACATACCCTGCTCTGCCAAGGCAAGGAGCATCCCAAACGACGATGCAGAATGTTCCGACCTTGGAGTTCACAGGTGATAACTTTTAAATTCTTGTCCCAAAGTGGTTTCTAATTTCATTTAATTGACATGGACTCAGCTGATGAGAGACAATGCTAACTGAGGCATGGAAATTAAAAACAAAACAAAAACAAGCAGTGCAGCAAATTCCACCAAGTTTGTATTTCATGGTCTCGCTGTGACCACAGCATCACTGGATTTCTGTCTGTCGAGAGCTTTCCTATCCCTGTAGGTACTTCTCACACTCACCTTTGACAGGAGGAAGAAAGCAAGGAGCCTGAGGGGGGAAGATGCTGATAGAGGGTCAGGCAGACCAACACAGAGCAGAAATGTCGGCGTCTCAAAGCAATGAAATGCCTGCAGGCTTCCAATGGATATAAGAGTTTCAAGGAACGTAGAATTACATTTCATACCGGCAAAGTCAGAAAAACATTTTTAGTGACCTTTCCTTCCATCCCAAGTGGAAAACATGCTCCTGTCTTATCACAAAGTTAGAGCCACTGATACAATCAGATGCACAGCTCTCCAAAACAGTCATTGATTTTAAAAAAGCACTAAAAATTACCTTGGTTTTTTTTCTATTTTTAAATCACATTATGGCATCCTTTCAGAACTGCCACAGACATCTCTCTCCTCCTTCATCCCTTCGGACAGACACCCTCCCCAGCCTGTCCCCTGGGCAGGTTCTCTCCACTCCAGCTTTTACCTGGTACAAACTGACACCATTGGTTTTAAACTTGCTTAAAAACTTCTGAATTTGCCTTCAGCTGGGGACCTTGAGGCAAAAAGGAAGACTTATAGGTCCTGCTTAATCAAGACTTCAAAGGAGCTATTTATATATTTTTACAATAAAATGAGTTTGCAAAATGTATGACTAAAATTATTGATTTTCCTAATGGGAGAGTCTGCATGATTCCATTTGATTTGTATTTATTGCTCCCCTCCTAATCAGCTTATAGTTATTTCTACCAAGAATATTCTTCAGATGTTATAAGACTGGAGAAATTGAACTGTCATTCCAGCCAAAAAGCAGCTCATGTTTCTGTGTATAGTCTTAAAAACGTAAGGAAGAGCTTACAAAGCAAGGCTGTCCCCATGATTCCTTACCCAACTCAAGCAGAGACCGTGAACTTGATACGTGGAGTTCACATTTTGGTCACAAAAACCATCGGGCAACCATCTCAGACCATAGGCACTTGCACAAAATTTGGAAAAAATCTGAAGCAGGTCAGAGCAAGGAGTCCAGAGAGATGAAATACCATCACACTGCCGCGGTTCAGAGAGAAGCCGAACGAGCCCAGGCTCCTTGGCCAACCTGAGAAATTAATTCACATCAGGAAATTCTCAGATTTTTATTTTTTTTTACCCATAAAGCCTTCACACAAAGGGAGTCCTCCAAGCAGGGCTGCTTCAGGATTCTCTTTCTTAAATTGGACGTGAAACACTCTTACCTGAAAAATTTCCTCAGTTCTGCTCAACGTTTACCACAGAGACCTACAGCAAAAAGATAAACTCTCTTTACACACAGAATCTCACCAATAACTGATCCCTGGGAGACCTCCGCAGCTTTCAGAGGGGTAAACCCTTCCCTTAGCACTAATTAAAGAGGAAAAGAAGGAGTCACTGCAGTTATGTGGAGCCCTCACCGAGCCACAGCCCTTCCCTGGCTTTCTCTATGCAAATCAATTAAGCATCCAGCATGAGGGCAATTAACCTAGATACCAATTAGATAGCAGGGAGAACACGTTTCCTTGTATCAAGCCTTTTATTTTAGAAATAAGAACCATCCCTATTTAAGTGCACTTTTTGGCCTCAGTTAAAACCAACTCAATAGAAGGGAGAAAAGTCAAATGTCGCAGGGAAGACGCGGGACACGGCTGCTGCTTCATGAGTAACGAGCGCTAACGTAGGGCTGAGTGCAGGAGTGACAGGAAACCCGGGAGGTAAATACCGATGCATGTGGAGGAGCCGAGCCCACAAATAAATCAGTGCCAGCTGCCACGCATCGCTTGCAGAGTGAGCTCCATGCAGATTATAGGGTTTATTCCCAACTAGAGCCAATACAGGCATCTCTCTGAAATTAGGGGAGAAATATTGCATTTTTTCTATTTTTTTCTATTATATTTTTTTCTGTGATATGATTTACATTCAGTTTCCACTTGCCCAAGAGCTCCCCACCTCTGAGCCTTGATGCTACCAGGAGCTCACAGCCCGGTCACACAAGCAGCGGTTCTGTTGTGTTCAAATCCGCTGGGTTTGGGTTATGTGTCTGGCCCAGGATATTCTCAGCATAGTCCGGAGAGGAGGTGGTTTAAAAACTGATCAGAAAATAGGTGTGGGTTGCACGCCAACCCTGCGGTTAAACAGCGGGCAGGGGTCCTGGTGAGACCGCTCCATCCGTGTGCTGCCGCTGTACGGAAAAAAGGGGCTTTGGTCCCAATAACGCCTCTAACTGCCAGCGTGATGTATGTGTCGTGATAACCGCTGTCAAAGTTAGCCATGGCTGCTGTGGATAACTTTCTCTGATGTCCAGCCTGCAGTAATTTTTCTCCATTCTTCCCTGGAAGCAGAACCCTAGAGATAATTTTGCCCTGTGGCAGCGTTGTCACAGGGCTTGGATGACTCCAGGAAAAGGATCATTGTGGGCACTCTTCAAAGGTATATTTTTAGAAAGACAGGGCCAGGAAAGAACCTCTCCAAACGAGGTAGGAAGAGCTATTTTTGATCACTCTATCACTAGAAGATTGCTGTCCTGACCTGGGCTATTTTGGCAATTTTCAGGATAGTGCGGTTTGAAACATCAGACAGCGCACGCAGGAAGAGTGACCAGTGAGCCATAAAACCAGGCAAAGCATGGAAGCATCAGGGGAACAAAGCCATGATACTTCCTTTGCTTTTCATCCGAGCCAATTAAATCTGAGTTTCTCTTTGCCTGGGCTGCGGCTCAGAGCAGATCCTTTGCAGTGCCGGGTCTATTGTGTGCAGGAACCGGCCAGGTCCATAAAAGGCACAATTGGGTGATTTAATGCCTTGGATACAGAAGACTTTTCCAAGAAAATCTGAAGTCAACCGTTTCCTAACCGTTAATTAGAGCACATCAGTCCCTGATCCCACCATCCTGCTACTCCTGCAGCTCAGAGCTGTGACCGCAGCCGGCAGGTTGCTGCAGCCAGCGCTTCCCCAGCGGCACACGGCTCCTCCGGAGCTCCAGCTTTTAGGAGATGCCACATCTGAAATTCAGGATGTAGTTTGGCGTGGGATCCAGGAACTCTGGTGTGAATTTTAACCAAACAGGCATGGCAATGTAAGCCAGTGGAACTCAGCTGTCACTTCCAGCCCTGACACAATCCCAACCCCAGGCACTCACCTCTAACTGCACAGTAACACCCCGACCCACCCGTCGTGTACCCCCGTCAGCTCCAGTTCCCTCGGACAAATTGATTTGCAACAACCCACTGAAAGTACTTTTAAAACACACAAACTCTGCCAAGGTATCTCTGTTACGAACCCTTTTTTCAATCCAGGGATAAATTAGTACTTTCCAGCTCATCATCCTACAGCCGCTACACTTTTTCTGTATTTTCTGATACATGGACAGAAGATTGAACTCCAACACTGCACCAAACCCCCTTACATCCCTCTGGCATCACAGCAGGGTGTAGCACCGCAGGCACATCTCTGGTCCACGGATGATAGAACAGAACAGTACCAGGAGGGAAACTGAGGCTTGGGGTCTTCAGTGAATCTCCTTCCTTTCCTTGAGTAGGTGTGAGTTCCATTAACCTTCACCTCCAAACTCTTTCTGCCTAAAGAAAGCTGTTTGAGGCGGTCTTATTTCTGCTTTGTCAGGTTTTGGCTTCTCTGAGACGGGAATCTACCAAATAGGAACCAAGTTTTCCAATATCTGTCTAATGTCCATGGCCATCGCTCCAGAAGCGTTGTCATTAAGAAGGGTCAGGGTTCATCCCGGTGCTGAATCTGCTTTTCACAGAGCAAGTCCATCACACAGATCTGGTGAACTGCTCCCAGAGCAGTTTAAAGCAGCAGTGGAACTGGGTTCAACACCCCGTTCAAGTAGCATGGATGGGGTTTTCCTGGCCAAACATATTTCAACAGTTCTAACCACCTGCACTGGATGTTCTGTCCAGACCTTTCATTCTGCTGTCTCTCTAGAACCCAAAGAAACCCACCCAAGCCCCGCTTTTTCTTCTACTCATCTGATTCTATCGTTATTTAAAAGGTATTCAAGTTAATTCACTGGATGTATCCTAAACTCCTTTATCTGGAAGCTGTCAGGCTCTTGTGCAACTCCACCTTTTGTTTCCTTATTTGTTTTTTTTAAAGAAGCTGCAGAACTCAGTCTCATCCTTCTCCAGCATTCCTTTAACGCAGGCTTGTCAATAGTGTATAATCACGATGAAAATCAATGCTGCTGCTGCGTTGGGTCCTGCAGGAGTGCCTGTCCCCTCCCTTCCTCTGCTTCAAAGCCTGAGACAGCAGGTTGCCGTGTGCTCCCCAGCAGCAAGGCTCATCTGTTAAACTTTGAGGCAAAAGTAAGCAGCAATATTAATCTGCATTTCTGAATCCCCACAGTGGGCACTGAGAGAAGGGAAAGGGGGATTAGCTGCTCCTCAGAACTAAGGCAACACTCAGACTCATTTCCCTGACTCATTCTAACCTTCAGATCACCTTCAGGGGAACGGAGCAGGAGCAGCGTCCACCTGCATCTGATTACAGACCAGAAATTTTTGCAATGCATTTTAAATTAAAACAGGGTATTTGGTTTCAGAAGGATTTCTGTGCCTGCTTGTAAATGCCTTTGGGAATGCAAACTTCTCACCTTAATATCCTGACTTTCAAGGTAATCAATATGTATTGTGAAAATTACCGGATTCTAGAAAAGTTTGCATTGCTTGAATTTCAATATTAAATGAACAAGTCAAATGCTTTCACTGCTGGATTATAAAGCAACAATTTATTCTGCACACTGGGTAAATGGATGTGAAACAATCCGTGCATCCAGGCATTTAATGAAAAGGAGTTCTATTGCAAAGTTCAGCATGCCCCTCCTTACTTGCTGTTCAACACCCTTCGCTTGTTATCAGAAGACTAAAAGCACAATAAAAACACCCGAGCACCTCTGTTAACCGTATGTTTTCTTTTCCAGTAAGTTTTCCGTATGTATAAAAACATGGTCTGCTCCCCCCCCCAGTGTTACTCAGCAGGGAAAAGAGCAGCAATAAACCATGTCATAACATCTTTTTTCTCTAAAAAGAAACAAAATGCAATGCCATAATAGGCAGTAATTTTGTTCTGACTTCCAATTAAGTCCAAAGGGATGCTTCCTGCCTATATGGAAAACTTTTTGCAAAATTAATGGAACAGATTTAGAATCCATGATTGCTTCAATTCTAATAAACCTTTTCTCTATTTTTATCATAGAGAACTCAAGAGAGGTTAGACAGTGGATCTAACTGCCCGCGTTTGCAAACGCAGCTCAGCAGATATTGGGATAATTCGGACTCCTCCGCTGACTGCAGTGCTGCAGTCCTATGACAGCATCATATTAATGAGCCAGCAGAGGTCCGAGCTCCATGTGCTTTGCAAAGTTTAACCCTGTCCCTCAGACTTGCTCAACTCCACAGTGCAGCCACAGCAGCACCAAACCCAGAACTGTCCACGTCCCAGGTTAAAGGCAAAAAGGCAATTTTTGAGAAGGCTTTTGGCCATTAACTTAAAAATGCACAGGCTGCCCAACACAGACAGACAGACCTTCAGCTCCTTTCTGAATGAGGAGTTAAAATCTCCCCCCTCAGCATTCCTTCGCTTTGACACGGGAGCTGTAGCAGGGCTTTTTCTAGCTTTCCAGCAGGTTTTTTTCTTTTCTTTTCTTTGCAGCTTACTAATCAATGCCTATGTAGCCGTAACCCATCCAAGAGGAGTTCAAAGTCTGGATGTGCGCTAGTCCCTGTGATGCAGCCCATCAATGCACACTGTACCACGGAAAGATTTTTAACAAGGTTTCAGAGAATGAGAATTTATTTCTAAGCAATGCACCAACCGTTGGATGAAAATGGGGGTGTGGGAAGAAAAGAGGGAAAGAAAGGGAGGGAAAGAAGAACCAAAGATCAAGGATTTTGGATGCACGGTGGGGGGGGGTCTTTCAAACTCTTGTTTACTGCCCGGCTGCTGTAGCACTGCAGCGCCCGCAGCCAGCCTCCTGCAGACCCCCTGCCCTGCAGACCCCCAGTCCCTGCAGACCCCCTGCCCTGCAGACCCCCTTCCCGCCCGTCCTCCCCCTCGAAACCCTGCCGGGACCCCTCCCTGCCGCAAAGCCATCCTGTGACCCCCCCCAGCCTCCCTCCGCCTCCACTTTTGACCTTCAAGTGTCAGACCCCGCATGGGGAAGGGGGATGCGGGTGGGGGGCTGCATCCCGGGTCCTCTCTGCCCCCCGCTCACCCCCGCTGGCCCCGGCACTGCCCGGTGCGGGGTGGCCCCCGGTGCCCCCCCCCCTCCCCGCCCTGCCGGGAGCTGCCCGTGGTGCTGCAGCCGCCGGGGACCCCCCACCC
>VZTO01004808.1:18242-33494 GCA_013400615.1 Syrrhaptes paradoxus | reverse complement strand
GGGCAGGGCTGGGGGGGGGGCCGCCCCCCGCCCACATGTGGGGGCCGCCCCGCTGCCGCCCGACGGGGCTATATAAGGGGGCGGCGGCCGGCGGAGTATCGCCGCGCTGCCATCCGCTACCCCCCCTCCCCAAGTGCTTCCCCCCACCATGAGCTACACTATGGAGCCCCTGGGCAACCCCTCGTACCGGCGGGTGACCGAGACCCGGGCCACCTACAGCCGCGCCACCGCCTCCCCGTCCAGCGGGTTCCGCTCGCAGTCGTGGTCGCGGGGTTCGGGCAGCACCGTGTCCTCCTCCTACAAACGCCCCAATTTGGGGGTGTCCAGGGCCACGTACGGCTCCACGGTGCTGAGCTCGGCCGAGAGCCTGGACGTGAGCCAGTCCTCGCTGCTGAACGGCGCGGCGGAGCTGAAGCTGAGCCGTTCCAACGAGAAAGAGCAGCTGCAAGGGCTGAACGATCGCTTCGCCGGGTACATCGAGAAGGTGCATTACCTGGAGCAGCAGAACAAGGAGATCGAGGCGGAGCTGGCGGCGCTGCGGCAGAAACACGCCGGGAGGGCGCAGCTCAGCGATGCCTACGAGCAGGAGCTGCGGGAGCTGCGCGGAGCCCTGGAGCAGGTGAGCCACGAAAAAGCTCAAATCCAGCTGGATTCCGAGCACATCGAGGAGGATATCCAGCGCCTGCGGGAACGTTTCGAGGATGAAGCGCGGCTGCGCGACGAGACGGAAGCCACCATCCGCGCCCTGCGCAAGGAGATGGAGGAGGCCTCGCTGATGCGGGCGGAGCTGGATAAGAAGGTGCAGTCGCTGCAGGACGAGGTGGCTTTCCTGCGGGGCAACCACGAGGAAGAGGTGGCCGAGCTGCTGGCACAGCTGCAAGCGTCCCACGCCACGGTGGAGAGGAAAGACTACCTGAAAACCGACCTGACCACGGCGCTGAAGGAGATCCGCGCCCAGCTGGAGTGTCAGTCCGACCACAACATGCACCAGGCCGAGGAATGGTTCAAATGCCGCTACGCCAAGCTGACGGAGGCGGCGGAGCAGAACAAGGAGGCCATCCGCTCCGCCAAGGAGGAGATCGCCGAGTACCGCCGGCAGCTGCAGTCCAAGAGCATCGAGCTGGAGTCGGTGCGCGGCACCAAGGAATCGCTCGAGCGGCAGCTCAGCGACATCGAGGAGCGACACAATAACGACCTCAGCACCTACCAGGTAGCGGGGGGGTGGCCCAGGCTGTGTCCGGACCGGGGCGGGCAGCTGGGGCTGTGCCCATCCCGGGGGAGGCGGCTGGGGACGGGGGGGCGGTGGGTACCGCAGCGAGGGATGCGGGAGGAGGGAGGGGTGGGAGCCGGGGGGAGGGTCCTGCTCTGATCAGTGCCTCCCAGGGAATGAGTTTGCCAAAGTCCCTTCTGAGAAGTTTTCCTGCTCTGTGTCGGTGTGAAGGCTGTGGCTGTGGCTCAGGTTTGCTGCTTCTCTTGCAGGACACGATCCATCAGCTGGAGAACGAGCTTAGAGGAACCAAGTGGGAAATGGCACGTCACTTGAGGGAGTACCAGGACCTCCTCAATGTCAAGATGGCCCTAGATATTGAAATTGCTGCGTACAGGTACAGTGGGATCATTGCAGATGTGTCTGGAATACTAATAATGCTGCAGATGCTGCTGGCTTGGGGAGCTTGGCCACAGATAAAAAACATCTGCATGCAGCAACCACAAGTAAAATTAGAGCTTGACTAAATTATTATAACCCTTCCAAAAATTGATACAGACCATGGGGTGTTTGTGCTAAGAACCCAGAGTCCACCAGGGACCAGCTCTCTGCTATCAGTGGCAGAGCTCCCAGGGAGCTCAGTGGGCACAGGAGAGCGTGACTCAGTGCGGCAGCACCCGGGTGCCGCATTCTGCCCTTGTTTACCAAAGCAGAAGATGCGGCAAAAGACACATTTATTTTTAATTCCTGTTTCCTTTGCATATGCCAAGCAAGCGGTGCTTGTCACTTGAAGTCCCTTTTATCGCTTGAGAGAGACAATGCACTTGCTTGATCATGGTTTCAAGCAGACAGTACTCATCTGCTTGTCACAAACACTTTTGCTTTTCTTGCTCAACTTTCTTTTAAAGGCTCTAATCTGGAGCAGGAACATTGCTTGCTATTGCCATCACCTGGCAGGTTTTTTTTTAGTCTCCTTTGCATCACTTTAGAACTCTCATTGGAGAACTGCTGATTTTTCTGGGTCACAGGCTCAGATGAAAAACATACATTTGAATATAAGAAAAGTAAAAACAAAAAAACTCCTCCAGACCTGCTTAAATGCCTGAGGTTGTTCAGACAAACACACAGATACCCTGGTGTCTACAGCTGTTTGCTGCCAAAGAGAAGTGAGCTGAACAAAATTCTCTTCAGCCCTCACAGCCACACAAGCAAGGAGGATGCTCAATCTACTGAACTAGGACATCTGCTCTAATGGGCTTTGAATGTCTCAGCCTCAATATTTGATTTGGGTCTGTTGGCTGTGTCAAATTCTCACTTTGCCCAAGTCGTAACACATCCTAGAAAGTTAATTATTTTGCCATACTCTGTGCTAATTTTTGCCATCCTAAAGTTTTTGCCATTAAGGATGAATTTCAACTGATCAGCCAAAGGTGTTACACCTGCCCCATGCAGACCAAGGTAAAAGCTGTTTGCTGAATATGAATTTAGCAAAAGAGCTGATTCAAGGGAAGCTGAGCTGGGCTGTAAATGATGGATTATGCTGATCAGCTCTAGCATTTTCCATGTACAAACCGTTTTCATCCTGCTGACAGAGGAAAATATTGCAATAGCTGTCCCTTACGCTGGGTTTCTATGCTCATTTTTTCCTCTTCTCCTGATTCCCTTAGGAAGCTACTGGAGGGTGAAGAGACAAGATTCAGTGCCTTCTCTGGAAGCATTACTGGACCCATATTCACACACAGGCAACCATCTGTCACAATAGCATCCACTAAAATTCAGAAAACGAAAATTGAACCACCAAAGCTGAAGGTCCAGCACAAGTTCGTAGAAGAAATCATCGAAGAGACAAAGGTCGAGGATGAGAAGTCTGAAATGGAAGATGCCCTAGCAGCTATTGCAGAAGAAATCGCAGCCAAGGCCCAGCAGGAGGAACAGGAGGAAGAAAAAGCAGAAGAAGCTGCAGAGGAAGAAGCTGTTTCTGAGAAGGCTGCTGCAGAACAAGAAGCTGCACCTGAGGAAGAGGAGAAGGAGGAAGAGGAAGCAGAGGAGGAAGAAGCCGCAAAATCTGATGCAGCAGAAGAAGGAGGTTCTGAAAAAGAAGAAATAGAGGAAAAGGAAGAGGAGGCTGAAGAAGAGAGGGAAGAAGCTGAGGCCAAGGGCAAGGCTGAAGAGGTTGCAGCAAAGGTGGAGAAGGTCAAAACACCTCCTGCAAAGTCACCCCCTAAATCCCCCCCTAAATCCCCAGTAACAGAGCCAGCCAAGGCTGCCCAGAAAGAACCAGCTGCAGAAGCAGGAAAAGAACAGAAGGTGGAGAAAGGTGCTGAGAAACCAGCCAAGGAGGAAGAGAAGGCAGCATCTCCGGAGAAGCCAGCCACACCAAAGGTAACCTCTCCAGAAAAGGCACCCACCCTGGAGAAGCCAGCGACACCAGAGAAGCCGGCGACCCCAGAGAAAGCAACCCTGGAGAAGCCGGTGACCCCCGAGAAGCCAACAACCCCAGAGAAGCCCCGCTCTCCAGAAAAGCCGGCCACCCCCGAAAAGCCCCGCTCTCCGGAGAAGCCAGCAACCCCAGAAAAGCCGGTGACTCCGGAGAAGCCCCGTTCTCCAGAGAAGCCAGCCTCCCCGGTCAAAGATGAGAAGGCAGTGGTGGAGGAGACCATCACTGTCACCAAGGTAACAAAAATTAGTGCAGAGGTAGAGAAGGAGTCCAGGAAAGAGGACATTGCAGTGAATGGTGAGGTGGAGGAGAAAAAGGAGGGATCCAAAGAGAAGGAGGTTGAGGAGGAAGACAAGGGAGTGGTCACCAATGGCCTAGATGTGAGTCCGATTGATGATAAGGGTGAGAAAATCGTAGTGACCAAAAAAGCAGAGAAAATCACTGAAGGTGGGGACAGTACAACCACATATATCACAAAGTCGGTGACGGTCACTCAGAAGGTAGAGGAACACGAAGAAAGCTTTGAGGAGAAATTAGTGTCCACCAAGAAAGTGGAGAAAGTCACTTCACATGCTGTAGTAAAAGAGATTAAAGAGACCGAATAAAATAAATCATAGCTAAATTAAAAAAAAAAAGAGCTTGGGTCGGTGCAAAAGGTTAAGCCATACGACAGCTGCAAAATGCATGTGAGTGACGGCTTCAAAGCAGAACGGGTTCTCTCATGGAGGCTCCAGACACACAGTATTTTACTTTTTTGTGCAATATAGGGGAGGGGGGGGGAATGCATGCAGGCTCAAGATGTACTCCCTCCACAGAGCTTGGGGATCTAAAAAAAAAAAAAATAAAATACTACTAATAGTGCATGAGATGAAATGTGCAAAGGAAGCTTTTGAATTTCCTGAGCTGTTGGAGGGGTATATCTGAGGAACGACTTAAGTTGTATTATGCAAAGAACCAACTGAGCCAAAAAGACAAACAGAAAACAGTAATAGAATATTCATGAGAACCAGAACTCTCCTAGCCTTAAAAAAAGCTACTTATAAATAATTATGTTTACCTCACTGGTGCAATTAGGGTGGACTTTTGCTCATGGGAGAACCTAGTTGACATGCACAGTACGCAACCTTTTGTTGTTTGATGTAAAACAGTCACAGCAGTTCTTGCTCAATAAAGGTCAATACAGAAAATGACTTGTCTGGTGGCTTTTGTCCAACTTGCATCCTTCCCTGGAGGTACACACTCTGTCCTGAACAGGAACAGAGTTGGGTGGGTTGAAAAGTTGCTTGAGGTTTTTCCCTTTTCTTCCTTTATTTAGAAAACAAGTTTGAAGTGGGTATGATGAACAAATTTCCTGTAACATCACACAAAAACTTGAGCTGGTTTAAGCAAACAATTAAGAGCTGTGTCTAATGCTTTGTAAAGAAGGACACAGTGAATTCTGCTGCCTGCCTTTAGGGGCTGCGGTTGCTTTTGCTCACACAGGGAAGGTCTCTAAGGCAGGTGTGCTGACATCATTTATCTGAGCACTCCTGCTTGCACCAGGTGTAGAACTCTGCTGCAAGGGGAATTTTCTTCCCTGCACCCTAGTCCCAATGTGTAAGGAGAGCCTTAAACATGTGGCAACTTCCAGATCATTCCTTGATTTTCTTTTTTTTTCTTCCTCAGCCTGGCTGTGATCACGACTGACAGAGCAAACTAACACATTTTTCTCTTTCCAAAAGGCCTCCTAAGCTTTGGCCAATGTCTGCTGCTACTTGCAGGCTGGCTTTACCAAGCAGAAAGCCAATTAAAGGTCCCTCTAAAATCCCACAAGATGGAAAATAAATGCACATGGGCTGCCCTGAAATCTGTTAACTAATTGAGGGTCTGATCAAAATCTCTAGGAGTTGCATGTGCCTTCCAATTTTTTCCCCTATCAATAAGTGAAGATCAAGTACTTTGTAACTGAAAGGGTTCTGCCTGTTCTTCACTGGAGGAAACATAAAGAGTCCCCAGCAGATAAGCTTTTCAAATAAATCTGAATGGCTTTGTGCAAGCAAAGTAATGAATGCTTCTCCTGCTGATATCAATAATGGAAATCTGTGCTCGACAGCTTGCTGGTTGAGTGATGTTTAATTAAAGCAGAGTTTGCAAATTAAATGGCAGCTTCTCTGTAGCGAGCTTATTTGTGAAAGTTACGTCTGTACGTGGCATAAAAATACCTTTACGAAGGAGAAGTGGCCCAGTGACACTTGCTGTCAGTAAGTGGTTGCACCAAGTGATGCTAAAACACAGAAATGCCCAATGGTTTGGGAGCACTGAAGCAATTTTCCTCTTGGATTGAATCAGCATTTCAAGAGAACAATGACACTAAAATGAAAAACTAAACCAGAGACCAACATTTAACATAAAACTTTCTCTTTACCTGCTTCCAAATAAGTTCTGGAATCTGCCAAAATGTCCCAAACAGCAAAGCTGGTGGGCTAGCACCCCTCTGCACAGAAAGTCAGGCATCTTCATCACCGAGCCCAACGAGGGTCACCTTGTACGGAGAATTAAATGTTGATGTCAGCGGGAGACTCGAGAACACTGTTAACGTGGGCTTACACAGGTGCAGGTGGGATCCCAAGCTGGCTTGCTATTTTTCATCCTATGCTTTCTTTTCAAAGCTGGTAGGATCCAGGTACCAGCACCTGGAGGTTATTATTTGTGGTGGTTCGCCTCTGCTCGCACACCGGCACCCAACCAGGGCTGCGGTTTTGCGCACAGAGGGGCTGTACCAGCACTTCTGCACAGGGTCCATCGGCTTTCCGGGATGGTTTTGGGATGTCTCTGCACAGCCTGCGTGGGAGGCCAACTCCTGGGATGCCCGCTGGGATGGTGTATTTCAAAATATCCTCATTTCCCACCCCCCCCTTTTCCACCCAAAACATATTTCAGCCTTTAATTATTACCCAGAACTGCATTTTTTTTCTCTGCCCTGACACACAAAATAAATTAGTGAGTTTAGCCTATTTCCCACTGCAAATGTTCCCAGCAAACCCTGAGAGAAATAAGCAACTGGTTAACACATTTCTAAATATTTATAAAACTATAAGAACTGATTAATATTTCATGTTGCCAAGAGGTTTTGTCTACTGACATCTGCAATCAAACAGTTTCAGAAGATAGCATAATTCCAGGGCAGAGATGCATAAACAGTGTGTTATTTGCCTGTTCTGCACCAATTACTTCTCCAGACTCTGCATAACCAGTGAAGGGATTAATTACTTTCAGACTCAGAAGTTCATTGATCAATATGAAAAACTCCATTAGGGAAAAACAATAATTAATGTTCAATAATTAATTCAAGGTGGACCATCAAGACCCCCATGACTTCAGGAGCTGGGGGCTCTGAAACAGGATCTTTTGATTGTACCAGCTCGTGGAAGAGCTGTGATTAAGAGATTTTCAGCATCCCAGAACTAGTTCCAGGTGGAAACAAACTGGGAAGTGTTACGAAACACAAATAGGTTGCGTCTGCCAGGGAGCTGAGTCAGGCACTAGAATTTTCTGCAGGCACCAGGGTACGTGCTCTTCCCGTTCACATGTGGGCTTTCGTCCTTCTCTGTGCAGGATTAACCCCCCCTTAACTAACCTCCAAAGGCAGCAAATGATGAACTGTCAATTATTTAGCTATTAGGAGGTAAATTCCTAGAATCTGGATATTATACCTGGACAAGGGGAGTGAGCATGTGTACACGTATCTCAAGAAAAGCGTTCAGGACCTCTGGGTATTTATTTGTCTTCCCTGGGGTGAGATCTCAGACCCATCCAGACCCCGTCTGCCCACACAGCAAGAGACAATTCGGGGACAGACTCACAGCTTTGCTCGCAGCTGCAACTTGGGTTAAAGTTTCTCTCGTGTCTCCCTCTGCCTGCGTTTACTGCATTGCGTCAAAGCCAGCTCCTGGGTTCCCAAAGGTAAAACCAGCGTTGCCGGCAGGNCTGTATCGATTACCAGAAGTGAAAGGGAAAAAAACGGCTGAAAAATGAAATTTATCTGAAAAAAAAAAAAAAAAAGAGATGTGAAAGAGGAAGCAAAATCAAATATTGCAAAGTTCAAAGGAGCACAGAGTGCTTGGAGACAGGCAGAATGGGGGCAGTGGTTTCAATAAACGCCAATCTAACAGTTTTAATGGTTGGGATGGTTTCTAATCTGCTGCATAACGTGGTTTTTGCTGTCTAGGGGCAGAAACTCTCTCCCAACTCTAGTGCCATGCTAAGAATTTTCCGATAGAGCAATGCACTTAGGTGAATTTCCAAGGGCCATCTCCCAGCCTCAGTATTCTGTGGGGTTTGAACTGGGGTGTCACATACCAAAAGGAGCAGGTCTCCTGCAATCCCATCAACAGCGTTTAAAAGCACTGAGCAAACGGCATGGTCGAGTCTTTGGTCCGTGGTACGCAAGCAGCCCTCAGCACCGCTTTCCTGGAGGTGGAAAACAACATCTGCTTTGTAAGAATGAGTCTGCATAAACATGTAGAAAAATGTCCTTTAAAAGCAGAAGGGAAAGGTGAAAAGAAAGAGTTGTAAGAACAGATGTTGTGGAAGAAAGGGAAAGTTAATTTACATCTGACTTCTGGTTCTCAAAACATCCAAAAATACAAGAAAATAGAAAAAAAAAAGGCATTTGGGAGCGATACCGGGACTCCCTGAACAGGAGTTACTGGAATTATTACACCAGTGCAAACTCTGTTTCTTAAAAGCTTATTTTTCTTTCTCCTGCTGTTTTTCCTGGGAACACGGAAGGAAAGAATTGTTTTAAGTGCTTACCTCATCCATTATCTTCTTTGTAATTCTTTCAGCACTAGGAAGGGAGATGTTTTGGAACACCCCTGAAGTTTGTATGAAAGGACACTTCCTTTCTCTCTGAACATAGCCACCGAGCCCAGCCCGTGCAAATCAACTGATGCCATGAAGTCCGTGTCCACAATTAATTTACGCCCAAGCCCTACACAAAAAAATCCATCTAGCTGAAAGTGCCTGGGAGAAGTTTTAGTGCAGCCATGTAAAGCCCATGTTAATGTGGGTTTCCATGGGGTTAGGGTATTTAAAATGGTTTAACTTGCAACATTCGTTTAGACCCTGGCCTTTGCACAGGGTTTAATTTTATATATCAGCTTTAGCCCCTTGAAAACCAATAGGTTCAGACTGCCAGGACATTGCTTTTAGCATCATCAGGCTTTGCTGCTGTTCAAGCTGTTCCTGTTTGATGCCTAATCCCAGATTAGACCTTTTCAAAACTTTAAAAGGCCCTGAAAAATTACCAGTAGAAAACAAGCCACTTCAGGCCCTAGTGGATTAAAAACAGCACCCTGGAAAGACAGCTCATGTAAGTAGCAGAGAGAACCCTCCCCACCTTGTCCTTCCCTCTGACAGTACACCCCAGCTTTTTTTTTTTTTTTAATATACCAAAGTTTCTCCAAGTCTCACCTACATCAGCAGTCATTCTTCTTTTTCCTTGCTGAAGTGTCAGTCATCACAGAACTTCCTAACCACATTTAACAGCCACGTTTGCATCTCACTTCTGTATTGGTTTGTTAAAACGTCTCAATTTTTTTTCTAAGGCAAAAGGGAGTTTGTTCTTGGGTGCATACAACAGCCCACTGAGACCCATCACAAAGCTACCAGCACACTCAGACTCCCTTTTTTTTTCCCCATTGTAAAATTTCCATGTGAAATTTTACAGCCCCATCGAGAAATTTTGTCCACCTGTTAGTCCCCCAGGTGTACCAGCTAGAGACAGAAACCAGTATCCCCCAACCAGACAACTGTGATACACCACTTTATCAACCTTTTAAGTGAATTAGTGACACATGACACGTACAAGGAATCAGTGTAAGCATTTCTGTAACTTTATTGACTAGCTTTATTGCACATACTTATTGAAGCCTCCATTATTTTACCCACCCAAGGTTTCCATAATTATTTTAAATGCAAGTTAAAGATAACACTCATTCCCATGACTTATTTTTTTTTCCCCTTTTTAAATTTTAAGGTTCTGAATCACCCAAGAAAGACATAACCCCTGAATTCATACGTGTAGACCATGCGGCATTCAGGGAGCAAGCCAGTGGGTGCTCTGCAAGCATACTGATACTCTGCACAGAGAGAAACATCATAGATCATTAACTTTAAACCTCAGTGGTCACTGAATTAAATAT
Source organism: Syrrhaptes paradoxus (assembly GCA_013400615.1). Lineage (NCBI taxonomy): Eukaryota > Metazoa > Chordata > Aves > Pterocliformes > Pteroclidae > Syrrhaptes > Syrrhaptes paradoxus. Next base: position 23,665 of record VZTO01004808.1, on the reverse strand, counting down.
GTGAGACTGCAATTTTAGCTCAGTCAATCATCTTTTATTCTGTTGACCTGATGAGAAAGCTGGGCTGCCTAAAAATCAAGCTGCCTTCTTCACTTTACTCTCTTCCTTTCCTGCTGGTTCTTTCTCTTCCTTTTCCTCCTCACCAGCTTCCTCAGCAGTTTCCTGAGACTCCTCTCCTTCTTCAGCTGCTGTTTCTTCCCCTTCTCCTTCCTCTTCCTCACCCTCCTTGGCTTCTTCAGATTCTTCCTTTGCACCTTTGGGAGACAAAAAGGAATATTGCACATTTATGTACTGTTCCTAATCCCAATTTAACAGGAGCCAAGATACCTGCACCTTCCAACCCCACACATTTGGATGGCAGCCAGCTGAACAGGAGGGGGCTGGCAACTGATTTTGGTATGAAAGCAGGAACATTTATCCAGGACTTGCAAGGGAGACCAACAAAACCACACAAGCAACTTGTCCTAGATTTCAGAGGGAGTGAAACACTTTCTAGGTCTTTTCAAAAGCATGGCCATGAAAAATAGTAACTGACTGTGGACTTTAAGCCTTATCCAAAGGCTTGAGTTCAAAAAGGAATCTTGCCATTACTCTCCAATGGGCTCTTTAGCTATCATTATAATTAATCTTCACACTAATAAACACCTAGAATAGTTCAATAGTAACTAATGCATTTCAGACATGTTCAGGTTAAATCCTTCAGAGCTATGTAATTGAAGTTGGGAAAGCAACTCTGGATAATGTTCCTTTTACATTTCCTTTAAAATTTGAGTTTGGTAAATAAATTATGGGGTGGCAAGAAAGTGGCATATCCCTTGGTTGAACAAGAAAACTACCTACATCTCAGGCAAGAACTAAGCTTACCCACTGAACCCAGCAGCTACACTCACAGACAGCAGCTGATGTTCTCATTATCACAGGCTATGCTCTGGGAGCTAGTATTTGGCTCAGGATGTTCTCATTCCTTCTTTTTGAGAATACCTGTAAGAGCTAAGTACTGTTTGCTGACATATGAATACAGCATTACACACTGTTAAAGTATTCTCATTCTTGTTTTTGGCAACTTGAATGGAAAAACACCCAGGGATTTCCAAGGGAGTATAATCAGTCCTATAACCTGCCTGACACTGAACATTTATCTTATCTTCCATTCAATATTCAGTCTTTCCTGCTTAAATGCTGTGGACTTAATACCATGTTCCTTTGCTCACGTGAGCAAACAATGTGAGTGGTGTAATCCATTAGATTTAGGATTTCTGGGTTCTACCCCATATGGGCAGTGTGAAGCATGAAAGAGAAGGATTTGAAAGTAACTTTAAGTACCTTCCTCCTCTTCTTCAGCCTCTTCACCTCCTGCTTCTTCCTCACCTTCCTCTTTCTCTTCTTCCTCACCTTCTTCTGCAGGGGCTGCCTTGGCTTCTCCTGCTTTAGCAGCCTCAATTGTTTCCTCTATTTCAATCTGCTCTTCCTGGACATGACTGGAATAGTATGTGGGGAAGGAACGGGTTGTCATCAAGTAGGAGCTGGACTGGAGACCGCTGTAGGCAGACCTGCCAAAAGTTGGGGCAGTCTGGGTGTAGCCACTGGTGATGCTTCCAACACTAGTGAAACTGAGTCGGGTCTCTTCACCTTCCAGCAGTTTCCTAGCAGAGAAAAAACCCAAACAAACAGAAAAGAGTTATGCTGCAGCAGTATTCAGCAGATTCATCTATGGGCCAAGGTACTATTACACTTTGACCAGCACAAGCCCTAGAGACTGCATACTTAAGAGTACAAAAAACCAGCCCATAATGAATAATGAAGGGGTAATGCTACCCCATCTTCTTGGAATAATTTAGAAGTTCCAGAGGTGTGCACTACTGGTGAATTAATACTTTTCCCTGTTAGGAGAAATAATGGAGAAAACCTCTCTAGGATCAGGCTCCTATAGCAGGTGAAGACAGAGGTGTATTTTGGCAGCCTGTATGGCTGCAGAGAACAATGCAGATCTAAGAATTTGATGTTACATTTAGCTATTAAACAAGGTTCACAGCCACCTTCACAATATTCCCCCTTGTGGCATTCACAGAAACTCTGCTCTGGCATTTACCATTGCTAACAGTATCCAAGACAAAGCACTGAACAGCTACCGAGCAACAATTCCGCTGTAAAATATTTGCTTTCCAGGAGATTGCTTCTGTGCATTAGAAACAAAGCCTGCTCTCAAAAGCATGTAAGGGATTTCTGATTTTGAGAACACAACCATCTGTATTAGGAAGTTCCACTGGCACAAAATCTCTTCACTGTAAGTACAGAACAGGTATTTTTATCTGTAAAGATGGGGAACTGAGATCATATATTGCCAAGCTAAGAGTTCTGTATGCATACACATATTATTAGACACTGAAGCTTGCTACACTGAAGATTTTGCTTTAAGCAAATATTTTACCTCAAAAGCACTGCTGACAATAGACCAGATTCAACTCTGACAGCTATGAAAATTTCTGCTGGAGGAATGAAAAATAGAATTCTCTTGAAGAGAGAATGGGAATCTAATCCAAGTTCTGCCTTACTATAGCGTTCCCCCGTCATACCTATATGCTGCAATTTCGATGTCCAGGGCCATTTTCACATTGAGCAGATCTTGATATTCCTTCAAGTACCGAGCCATCTCGCTCTTCGTGGTTCTCAGCTCGTTCTCTAGTTTGTTGATTGTATCCTGTGGGAAGCAACAATATTGACAGCATAAAATTCTTAGTTCTCCTATGTCTAGCCATAACACCTTCCAAGGAATTTCTCCAATCCTACTAACTTGATCTTGCTTTAGCAGACAGTAGAAACAAACAGCTCCAACTCACCCCCCCAGCCAAAAATCCCACTTTCCCTGGATGGGTTTTCCCACCCTGACATCTACACCCTATTTTCCATTGCTAATTAGTGTTAAGAGCCCAATTTTCTGCTATCCAAGGACTAAAGTGAGCATGAAAATTGTATATCACTCAATTTTAGTTCTAAGCCTGTATGTGCTTTTTCTGGTTTTAGCTTAAGGATTTTTTTTAATAATGATGCAGATGTATATATGATATAAAACAAATTCATAGTTAAGGCTTTATCAGTGCAAGTGATATATTATGCACCAAGGGCATTTTCCATTATAATTTCACGATACCTTATAATTTAGATATGCAGCTTAATTACAGAATCTCCGAGTGAGCTAGAAGCAATGCCCCCGTTCCCCCCCCTCACCTGCAGGGCGGAGATGTCAGCGCTCTGCTTCTCTTCCAGCTCCTGCAGCTGCTTCTCCAGCGCCTCATTCATGCCGCGGGTGGCCTCGATCTCCAGCGTCTTGGCTTTGAGCAGGCGGCGGCTCTCGGACACCTCGTCCTTGGCGGCGCGGACGGCGTCGGTGTTCTTGGCAGCGCTCTCGCTGAGGACGGTGAAGCGGCTGCGGAACCACTCCTCGGCGTTCTGCATGTTGCGAGCCGCCAGCTTCTCGTACTGAGCGCGGATATCGCGCAGGGCGGCGGAGAGGTCGGGTTTAGCCGACACGTCCATCTCCACCGAGAGGTGCGCGTACTGGATCTGAGCCTGCAGCTCCGCCAGCTCCTCCTCGTGCACCTTCTTGAGGAAAGCCAGCTCATCCAGCAGGCTGTCCACACGCTTCTCCAGCTCCGCCCGCGCCAGCGCCGCCTCGTCCGCTCCCTTCCGCACCTCCAGCAGCCGCGCCTCCGCGTCCTCCCGGCTCAGCACCTCCTCCTCGTAGCGCGCCTGCAGCCCGCGCAGCGTCTCCTCCAGGCTCTCCCGCTCGCCCTGCAGCGCCTGCTTCTCGCTCGTCGCTTCCTCGGCGGCCAGGCGCAGCTCGCGGATCTCCTGCTCGTACAGGGCTCGGAAGCGGGAGGGTTCGGCGTGTTTCTGCCGCAGCACCAGCAGCTCGGCCTCCAGCACCTTGTTCTGCTGCTCCAGCTCGTGCACCCGCTCGATGAAGCAGGCGAAGCGGTCGTTGAGGTCCTGCAGCTGCGCCCGCTCCTGGCTGCGGATGGATTTCAGGTCGTTGCTGATGGCGGCTACCTGGCTGAGGTCGAGGCTGTCTACCGAGTGCAGGAGGGAGCCCGAGGCGCTGGAGGTGGCATAGCTGCGCCGCACCGACACCGAGGAGACGGGCGCGGACAGGCTAGAGTACGCGGAGCGCGCCGAGCTGTAGCCGCCGCCGCTGCGCATCGCCGAGACATGGATCCGCGGGGTCTCGGCGTACCGCCGCTTGTAGGAGGGGAAGAACGGGTCGTAACCGTACGAGGTCATGGCTGCGGGGGGCCAGCGGCTGCTCTGCGGAATAGCGCTGCCCGGCCGCCCCTATTTATCGGCGGGGAGGGCGGGCGGGCGCAGCCGCCGGGCGGGGCCGGGCCGGGGAGGAGCGATGGCGCGCTGAGGTGCGGCGCGCGCCGGGCTGAGGGAAGGTCGCTCCGCGCCTCACGGGGATGCGGGGCTGGCCGGGCGTTCGGGGGCTGCGGCGGCTGCGGCTGTGCTGCGCAGTGGTTCCTGTCAGCTTGTGGTTCTTGTCAGCTCGCTCTGTTGTGGCCCTATTGTACCCACCTCACCTCAGGCCCCTCCTGGGCCCATCTCACCTCAGGCCCTTGCCTTCGGCCACCTTCAGGCCCACCTGTGGCCCATCTTGTCTCAGGCCTTCCTCAGGCCTAGCTGCTGCACCTCCCAGCCTGCCAGGGTTGTGCATAAGATTTCCCTTTCCTCATCCTCTACTTCCCCCCCCAGCCTGCCCTGGAGTAAACCCTGGGGAGGGTGCTGCAAACCCCGTATTGTGTTTGGGCTCTGGGGGAGGCCCAGTGCCTCAGCAAGACAGGTGCACGCAGCCCTCACTGCGCCTCCAGACTCCCAGAGTGCGTAAATTAATAGCATGGGCTTTCTTTTTCCCCTACAATTTGCAGTTTTTGCAAGGTGTGCGTGCTCTTCAAGTTCCTGCTGTCTTCACCATGTCCTTTGTTCCAAGGGGTTCCTGGTAACCAGGTAATGACATGAATGAAGAAACAGGCGTGGGGTGTGGTTTGCAGTCCTTGCTGAATACATTAATATCTAGTTACCTAGCTTTGCTTCCTCTGGTCCTTGAAATTCTCTAGAGGTAAATCTGTCTGAGACTGGGACCCCAGGGACTGGATATTTATCCTTGTCTGATGTGGCTAACACAGAGACTAAAACCAGGCAGGGGCATTGCAGCTGCCTCTGACCCAGATTATTAGCTACTAGTTGACTAGAGCAAAACAGTATTTATGCAGTAGAGACTTATCAAAAGAAGATTGGAATATACTGAGCGCAGACTTCATTGGATGCTCAAAAAAGGCGATGATAATTTATGTCTCTGAATCAGAGGGCAAATTTATTAAAAAACAAACCTCAAAGTTTTCATGAGGAAAGAATAAATATAGTCTTGGGTT
>VZTO01004808.1:0-18128 GCA_013400615.1 Syrrhaptes paradoxus | reverse complement strand
TATTTTATTTTGCAAATCTAAAGTGTCCCCATGAAGTTCAATGGAATTGCTCTCAATTTACAAGAACTGCAAGTGAGGCTTTTACTCAAAATTTTATTTAGAATTAGTGATGTAAATTATAGTAGCAGTTGCATTCATGCATGTTAGAACAGCTGTTATTCAGACACTGAATAGGCAAAGTACAGCAGCATGGCTATTGTATGTGCCAATAAATTTTAGTTTTAACAGAGATTGGTTTTGACTTTTGCCCGAAAGACGTAGCTTGTGTAGCTTGCAGAGCACCCAGGGAAGAAATGAGCAATATAGACATTATAGCAGATAGAGAGATCCGCTGTGGGCTTGGTCAGAGACTCAGTGACCTTCTAAACTAATACTAATGTGACTTGCATACCTTTGTTTTGTGCTAATGGCTTTATGCTAGTCTCCTCTACATTCAATTTGAGCGTAACATTTAATTATTAATGTTATCAATTATTATGCCATGTATTAATAAAGGAACATAGTTTCTAAAATAACTCCCTTTTGTATCCCACAAAAATAAGCTTTGTAATTGTAGGTTGTTAATATTCTTTCTTATGTTTTTTTTAGAGGGAGAAAACGAGTGGAAAACCCCGCCCTCTCTGCCAGCAGCATGTGCCTGGAGGATGGGAAAGTGTGTCTGCAGACAGCCCTACAGTGTTGAGTTTCAGTGTGACTCAAAGGTAAGGATGACGCTTTGTTACTACAAGGAAAAGCAAGCTACTGCTGAAGGCATCCTACTTCGGAAGCTTGTATTTCCAGGTACAGGGTAGTGCCGACTCTGATTTCCTTGTTCCCTTTGTCTCCCTTTTGTTGCTTCTTGCCATAATGCAGAGTGTAATCTGGGCCCTTGACATATGTTAGAAAAATCAGTGAAGTAGTAGTGAAGAGAGGAACAGGATAAAGATTGGCTTCCCACTAGAATGGAATGGTCTGTGCCATTTGTCTCATCTTTGTTTAAGATCGAAATAGGGGAAAAAGCCGGCAGGCAGTCACCAGAGATGAGCTGAGTCACCCAGCAGCTTAGCATTATGTCCCTTTCCATCTGCTGCTCTCTTGCCGTTTTAGTTAGGTGTGAGTATTGTGATCTCATCCAACACAAACTTCAGGTAGAAGAAGAATCTTTTTTTTTTTTTAATCACAGAATGGTTTCCCCAGCAGAAAGTATAAGAGGTATGTTGGTCTTCATTGTTTGCTCCTGGCCTTATATCAGAAGCATAAAAAGAGCTATGCCTGCCTAGTTTGAACTTGCACAGAAATTGAGCTGTTCTAAGTCAGAAAAGCAAAAGCATTGTTTGTACTTTTTTTAATTTTTTCTACTCCATAAAGGCACAGCTCTGAGGGAGTGAGAATCAGGCACTCTCACTGTTGAACATGTTACATAGCTGTGATCTGTTGTGCAACATTGTATTTTTTGTACAATAGATAAAATGAGGTGGTAAGAGCTGATCTGTGCATGGTACATTGTACTCACAAAACAGGCAGCTGAGAGATACTATTCATAGTAAAGTATAATTAAGCAATTTCCTTTTTTAGTGTTCTGTAATTGTTAATAAATTTACTGCTAATTCAAAAATCAACATATTGCATTCAGAGGCACCATGGTTCATGGATTGATGTATCGATTGATTTTTGTTGATAAGACTGATCAGTGCAGTTCTCAAGGAGAAAAGGGAAAGCTGGAACAGGTCCATTGTAGCAGTCAACGCTTTGTGCCAGTATTTAGTGCTATGGGAATGCGGTAAAACCTGCCTATGGCCAAGCTGTCCCCATAGGTCTGTTTATTGATCTTGCCACAGGGATGTGAGTTGCAAAAACTAAAAAAGAGAATTCTCATTGAAGCCTCTGGGGACTACAGCTGAGGAAAGTCTAGTTCATGATTTTGAAGTTGCCCTACAGTGCTTTCTGTGTTCATAGCTATTTCTTTAAAACTTCTGCCAGCGGGGAAACCCTGAAGAAATTTCTTTGGGATTTATTCTCATGGGTGCTAGAATTTCTCCATTTGTCTGGGCTGTTTTTAAGTTTTGACCCTATGCTGAGCACACTTGAAAATTGCTGTCATGTGTTACTAATAATCTTCCTATCAGGGAAATATTTTGGAAGTCACAAGCAGGAGTAACATTTCCTGTTTTCTTTCTCTTGCCCTGAAGTTAGGAACCCAGGTCTTACATATATGTGTACAACTAAATCAAAATCTCTGAGTTTAATAGAAATGTGCAAATGAAAATACTCTGTCACACTTAGATTCTCTTAATCCTGCTGCATTTTTCTTTCACAAATTGGAATGAATCTTACATTTTAGGAAGTCTGTTTCCTATATTCCAAACAGCCCTTCTAATGTGAAACAACCCTAACATGAATTGTCAAAGCCCATGTGGAATTTTGTCTGCAAGGACTGAAATACAGTATCTGGAAGACACAGAAGAAATGCTAATAAGTATTTATTTCTTTTCAACAGCTATTTGCTTTGTGCCATACATAGTAAGTCCTGAGCAGCTTTCATTATTCTATTATCGCTTACACCAATTCTGTTTTGCTGCACACAGTAACATTCATTTGCTCACTTTTGAGTTTGTTCTGTCTCTTGATTACAAGAGCTAGAGGAAACAGCCAGCCACTTCTTTCATCTGCGCTCTAACAGTGAATGCTTAATTAGAAGATTCATTAGCTTTGTTTACTCTTTGGATCAGGACTCCAAACTAGGCCACAAAATCTGACGGCAGATTCCTCCTTGCAGTTTCAAGGTTTAGTTCTTAACTCCCAGAATCAGTTAAATGGATGTTCTGCTGTTGTTTGATTCCAGCAATTAAACATAAGGGTTCTTGGACAAATAAAACTCCCCTATCTTGCCAGCTGCAGAGCAATGTATGTGGTTTGAAAAAGCCCACTCAGCCTGTTTTGAAAGAGATCATTTACTCATTTGCAAAGTCTCATTGCTTTGAATGGGTCTTCTGCCAAGGGGAGATGTAAGGGGTTAGACTCAAGAGACCGAGGGCCACATCAGAAGCTTGTTGTAAGTTGGCACTGGGCTGTAGGCTTCACTGGAGTCCTGCCACTTAAGGCTAGCTGATGATCTGAGCTTCATCTTTTCTTTTTGTCTCCTTGTGAGTGATCTTGCCTGTCTTAAAAGCTGTCACCTGAAAAAGTGGTATTTTATGATGCCATAAAATACAAAAGAATAATTGTGGCAGTTCTCAGCTGAATTGACTTCTGATGAATTGCAACAGAGATTCCTTCCCCCACTCCCCCATGATTTGCTGAGTTACAGAACACAATTCTTATTCTGTAGTGATTAGTATTAGCTTAGCCGTGTTAATGGTTGTAACATCCAGTTGACACTGGATTGTGCAAGACTGGAATCAGTCTGTCAGATCTTATGGTACATCCTAGAGCAACTTATAGGCCTGTTGTGTAGATATCCCATAGCAGTAAAATGCCAGAGTTGGAAGGAAGAACCAGTGTCTGTCTTTTTACTTTGCTGGCATTTATAACCTGAGTATGGGTTGTTTTTTTTTCCTTCCAGTGGGTTATCTAGGTCATTCTTCATATTTTTTTTGGTTTTGTCTTGGAAACCTTTTGTGCCACATTAAGATGTTCTTCACAGTGTGGCTGTAATAATTTTCAGTGTTTCTGAATTACTGTTCTTACCTGATTCCTTCTCAAAGTAATATTAAATTGAAGTGAATGCAGTTATTTGAGCTGACTGAAAGCAGCTACCTAATATATACCAAGCATAATGATTCAAATGACATTTTTCACGTGTTTCTAAATGTCCAGTTCCCATTGAATCCTGAGGGAGTTTGGCCACAGAACTCCTTTGAAAAATTACAGCTTGCTACAACTGGTTTTGCAGAAAAAGCTGAGTACTTCTACGTGGCTTGAGTCATGCATGTGTCTTTATCTGTAGAGGCAGCTGAATATGTATGCCTACACATCTTCATTTCCCGGTGCCAGTATGCAGTGGCGTTCTCTGCTTATGGTCTGTACTCATGCATGGTAAGGAAAGGATTCAGTTAAAAACCTGAGACATTCTCATTAGTACAGTGAATTACCCAAATATTAAGGAAGAAAGACAAAGTGAACCCTAAGTGTTGGTATGACCCAAAGAGTTGCTCTGGGAAACCAGCTCTATGACTACTGAAAAGTTTTAAATGCTCAATGAAAATAATTATATATATGTAGTTTTGTTTAAGGGATGTAGGCTGTAAAAACATGTGCTTGAGCAACTGTAGATGCATAGCTAATAAATTTAATATCCTTCATATTTTTGAAGTTGAATATTCATATCAGCAGCCATACTCAGAGGCAAGTAGTGTGAATATCTCCCTGTTTCCCATTTCTGCTGACCACATACTGGCTGTGCCAGGTAAAGTTAATTCTGTTGGTGATACAGCTCGTAGATGAGAGGAGACTGCATTTACAGTACAGTTGAGGGCACACGAAAGGCTCACAGTGCAGACAGAGACTGTTTCCTTCCAAAAACTTTCCAGTATGAGGGACAATAAAGATTAAATGTGGGTCAAGAAGAGTATTTATTGTGGACTGCATGCACAGTTAAAAGACAGAGAAATCTTATATCTATGGTCTGCAGGGAATTTAAGCATAGTCTGAATTCCTGATTACCAGGATGTGTTCTTCCTTTGATGGCAGAATCTGGTTGAACAATTGAGGAAAACTTTCCTGAATAACTCAGTTATTCTTTCAGCCTTTGAGAGATTTTTCTCCTTGCTGCATATGCAGCAATAAAATTTATGTGGGGCATAGACAAAGCCACCTTTGCCTTTTAGTAGATGTATAATCTTCACCCACACACATATGCAAGCATTTCTTAGCAAGATATAAGCATCCCATTATTTAATATTCTGGCATGTACAGCTGACCATAAAGCATAGATGGAAAGTGAGCAATAAAACTGTCTGACTGTTGTACTGCAGTGTGTTGACTGGTTACATTTCACAGCAGCAAGCTTAAGTTGCCCAGCTCTGCAGTATATGAATAAAAATTACCGAACTTCTGCAGCCAGTGCACCTGATTTTCTAATTCAGATCTTGTTGCATGCATCAGATTCTTGGTATTATATTTGGTTATTAAGGATGATAGGAAAGGATTTATGCACATGTGGGATAGAATGCAAAGTGCAGCCCATTGCTCTGGTTTTACATTAATATAACTTAATTGAAACATTTGCAGGGGTCTGCAGGGGTTTAATCTCTGGCACTGCTTCTAGAGAGAAAATGGCTTTGCACCACTCTACCGCATATATTAAATTATAAATTATACAGCCTCATTGAGAGGCTCTCTTGGCATATGTTAGCTGTGAGAATTCAGGTGTTTTATTGATACTACTAATAAAGGCTGATGAGAAATTGCTGGTTTTTCTTTTTATTTGGGCAGTTTTTTGAGGGAAATAGAAATATTTCACTTCCATTAAAACTGCTGTTGGGTTTTTTTTGCTTGAGGTGTGGTGTTTTTTTTTTCCCCCCCATTTTGAGTGTGAGGGAATGAAATGGTGAGCCTAATTTAGCTGTTACAGACATTTTTTCTATCTTATAAGCATTTGCAAAATGTATACATGAATAAATCTTTACTGAATCTTTTCAGTTGGCTTAATCATCAAAATAATATTTTTCCTGTTTGTTAACTGAACATTCATTAACTCTTTTCACGATCTTGCTCTCTGTCTAATCCTGTTCTCACAGTATGTTCCCTCTGTGCTTGATGCCAATAGGAGTTTGGAACCTATGTTTTTCTGGAGATCTGGACCCTAAGGAATTTCAGTTTTAGAATATTTCTATCTTAGACCCTTTAAAAGCCCTCAGGTTAGTAGAAACTTGCAGAATGATTTTGTATAAGAGAAATGTATTCTTGAAATAATAACTTCAGAAGCGTTTAGCATCTATAACTAAGCAGTCTCAATCTCTTTATTTGGCAGTGCCAAAAGCTACTCAGTCATTTGTTTTAGTTACTCCAGAATCTCAAAAGGGTGTTGTGGCTGTTGAGCAGATGGTTATAGGTGTTACCTTCTGAGTGATAGTCTGCTTGCTGTCTGACAGCAGAAATGCTGAAATATGCACTTACACTGGCCCCAGTAATTAACCAGCAGGGGGGCGGGAGATTGTTTGGTTTACCTAGATGGTCCATGGCAATTGGGATTAAATCCTGCAGCAGCTGAAAGGAGTGCAGATTCTAGGTCTCCACAGTAAAAAAAGAGATAAATCTTCAAGGGTCTGCTGATTCACAAACATGGCCATCTGAACTGACGAAAATGGTATTCAATTTGCTTTTCAAGGAGAGTAACTTGGCCATTTATTATGAGGTAGGATAAAGCACTTGTAGAGAATAGCTCTGAGTAGACAGGGCATTAGGAAAGATGAGGTAGCCAGATATATCCTTTTATCTCTCATTTTTCTGTGTCTGTTGATGGAATCCATAAGCGGATGTTTGTGAAGCTATAATAAGCATATTTCAAACACTGAAGCCAAACACAAAAGGTCATGTTTCACCTTTCAGTACAGCGGGCTGCACTACAGAATGAGAGAGCTGGGCAGCAGTGTAAAAGCCATTTGTTTGCAGTGAAGAGTTCTATGGGTGAATTCTCACTGCCTCCTGGTTCGTGCTTAGTTGCAGATGGGATGGTCTGTGGGAAAGCTGAGAGAGCTCTCTGCTCTACAGCACATCAGTGTAATGCTCACATGTCCTTGAACAATGCTCCTTTTCTGATATACAGGTGTCAGAATGATAAAATGGGTGGGAACAAGAAATGAACAGAAGACAAGAGATTGTAGTAAAGGGTTCTCAAGTATGTAATTCACTGTGTGCATTTTTTTGGCCCCTCATATCCTGAGAAGAACAGATCTAAGCACAGTCCATAGACACAGACCAAAAATGATTGTAACCAGATTTAAGGAAGTCCTTGTGCTTTGTGTTATCTTGGGCAAGTCAGGTACTCCTCCTGGAATGCATGGAAGCAACATCTTAGAGACTAAGTCTTCAATGCCTCGGATTTCTAGCTAACATTTTTCCTTTCCAGCTTTTGCTTGCCTAATTATATTGCAGGTGCTTAAGAGCAGGCTCTCTCTGAATGCATGTACATACAGTATCTGTCAGACTGCTGGGGCTCCACAGTATGTGGCAGTATCAATAAAAACGTAGCATAGAAGTAGCACTTCTTGATCAGTTAGGACAGACAGTTTGTCATCATAAGGAGGAATATGCTTTAAAAGGTTTCAGTGAAGAGATTTGTCCAATCTCTAAGATGTACTTGTGCTTTTAAAGTACTGGGAAGAAGATTTCAAGACAACTTTTTATGATTTCAGGAAAAGATACCTAGTTTGTTTGTTGTACCCACTGCATGCTCCCTATGGAAAGCAGTTTCATTAATTCCTTTTGGGTTTTTTTGCTTCAAGAGTGGCTACATGCCACTTGGTTTTAATATTTCTTTTTCTTTTGAGGGTGTATGTGAAGATAGAAAAGAGGAAATTGTCACATTATCCACATCATCTAGGGACATGTGTAACTTTCTGTAAGGCTAGGATGATCCTTCTGCTGTATTGATTCAAGTGATTTGCAAGCATGGCAGTGCTCTTGTTTAATCTGAGCAAAGAAGAAGTGGCCCAACCTGGGTTGTTCCTGTGACAGATGTGATCTTTAAATCTGGTAACATCAAAGTTTGGGTTAAGGCCAGTAAGTCTGGAGATCAGATGTTCAGCAAACTGATTAGATGCCATGAGTCTGCAGATTTTGCTGAAGAAAGAAGCCATTCTGTCAGCTTGCAGCCCTGGAAACAGCTGCTCCTGCAGCACTGCACAGCCAGTAGGAAGCAAATGCCTTATTTGTAGGCGCAGCACAGTCAGAGAAGGTGCATTTCTGGGCTGTCTCCTCAAGGTGCATACGTGTGGGATAGCTGAGGGGGAGGAAAGAGGAAGGGGGGAGTTATTTCTTATAGTAATGCAGCCTGATGAGTAAGACGAGGCAACCTATTGAGCTCAATGCCCCCGGAGGTTTTCTGCTGCTGTGTTCAGACGGGAAAAAAAAGAAACACAACGCATTGCAGATTTCATTTAGGCTGGCCAAGACTGTACAACTGCATCTAGGGCTTGCCTTCAGGAGCAGAGTTACTACCCGTATAATCTGACCTAGATCATTCCTTCAGGAGGCTTGCCATGCCTCAGAGCAGCCTGCAGCGGACTGAGAAATGCTGGGCACAGGGGGAAAGGAAGAGGCTGCGGGAAGGGTTAATTCTGGGTTTGCCATTCCCTGGGGGAACACTGCAGGAGGTGGCAATGCGGGTACTCCTCCAGCGCCTCCTGCTGGGAATTTTTCCCATGGAGCTGCAGTTTAGGGGGAGAAGGAAGGGCAGAAAGGGAGGAGGTACTTTTTTTCCTGGACTTTTCAGGGAAGGAGAAGGAATCTGCCTGCATGAGGTCTAATAAGGGCCTGGGATTGGTGTGTCAGGGGTAGCAACAGAGGCAGCCGCAGCCCAAGGGAAAAACTTATGGAAAGTTTCTCTGTGCATCCTTAAGGAGGGATGGGAACATGGTAAAGGGGGATTTGACCTTTTGCAAATGGAAGAGGAAGGAGCAAACTCTCTTGCATCAGCCCTTGGCAGTGTCCTCTGCCTGTCACCGCAGGGATGTGATGGTAGGACCCTGTGTTGTGTTCCCTGTAGTGGGAATTTATGGATTGATAGAGGCTTGCTATAAGCAGAGAGGGGAAGGAAGAGGGAGAAGGCATTGCCTGAGTAGCTGCTGTCAAGTGGAGCTTAGAGAAAGTGTTACTCAGTCTGCCTCTTCCCTCCTCCCTGTGGGAAGCTGCTGCTTCTGCAGCAGGTCCAGTTTCTGGCAAAAGTTCAACACTGCACCAACTTTCAAACAGAGAGCAAAAGGGAGGGAGAGAGGAGGAGAGTCCCGCATAGAGGAGGAGCTACCATGTCCCCTGCTCCCTTTGGCCAGAAGCCTAACTGCTGCAAGCAAGAAAAGAATTGGAAGGAGCACATCTCCCCTTTCCCATTCAGCAGCTGTGCCTGCTTTGCCCTGGTTTTCATAAAATTAACAATTTTTTCAGTGGCCTAATTGCCTTCAAACCTCATGCCAAGAGGTTGTGCTTGTGGCTTATACTACATAAAACTCTTTCCAAAGTAGCCAAAAATGATGGAACAAAATGGGGCGATTGGGGTATCCATGGGATCAGAACAATTTTCTCCTGGGGAAGGTTTTTTCCCCTGGAAGTATTCTAAGAGGAGGGGCCAGGTAAAATTTGGTGAGGGGGAGGAGGAGAAAGAAGTCCATTTACCGCTCCCCAGAAAATCAACAAACACCCGAGAAGATGATGTTAAATAAGGAATAGAAAGGTAGTATGGAAGCAGACAGGAAATCAAGACAAACATAGCAGAACCTGAGCAAAGGGCCTCCCCTGCTTCCCTACAGCCTTCACCAAGCACTAGCTTGCAAGGCAGTGTTTGTGGACAGCAGGTGCTCCTCCCCACAGGAACTGGGCCCACTTCTGCAGCGGGGATACCCCATTTCCCACTGGCCAGCCTGCGATTGCCCACTGAGCAACTCTTGGGTGGCTGTCAAAACAGCATGAGATTCCTTTCCCACGGGAATCTTCGTATATATGTCCTGTAGGAGAGCAGTTCCAATTGTGTGGGTCTGGACATGCAGTACTCTGGTCCTTTTTTTTTTTCCCTTTTCTGCCCTATGACTGGTATTAAAGTCAGTGGTATATAGCTATGTGAGAATGAAATGGGGTGCAGGAGAGGAAGAGGAATCAGCTGCTCTGTTGCTCCCGGTGATCAGAGGTGGGTATGGCAGAGTGGGAGTTAACAGCATTTCTCCAGCTCTGAAGGAGTGAGGTGGTCTCTGGATTGCAGTGGGGAGATGGGAGTACGGCAGCTTTGGTGCTCTCCCGGGAGCCAGGTCCTAGGGAACAGGCTCTGTGGGTGCTCTGGGAAGGCAATGGCTATGGAGGGAGCTATGGCTCTTGCAGTTATTTGCAGGGAGATTTTTGGGCAGAAGGAGACCAGTTCTCTGTGGGAGGGGGTCTGTCACGGCTGCAGTCTCTCTCCTGCAGCTACTGCTTACGGGGAAGGACAGGCCTTGCGCTGGCAGCCAGGGAAGGGCGGTGGCTGCTGACATGCTCCCTTTTTGCCGCAGAAGGATGCTGAGTCACTCCTGCAGCGCCTGCTCCTCCTTTTGAACTTCCTAGTCTTTCCTAGTCTCCTGCAGCGAAACTGATGGAGATAGCTCAGACTCTTCTTTTCCTCTAGCCTGACTTTTTTCTCTCTTTCCTTGCTCATTTTTTCCCCCCATTTCTGGGTCCCAAACAAAAGAAGGCATTGCTTTAAAATAGAAGTAATTTATCACTTATATACCATAAGGTGATGCTGAATCTATTTCTCCTTTGGTAATGTATCTTCCTGCTCCTCTAGAGAGCAGCAATAATATTTGATGAATACAGTGAATGCTGCAGCAATTTTCTTCTTTAAAGGAGCCCTCCTGGGCATTGAATCAGCAATGATTATCCATTGGGCAGACATTTCTTGGAAGAAGGGCTGAGGCGGGAGTAACATGATTTTTTTTTGTGTGTACTTTGCTGGAACAGGCAGCAATAAAGCGCTCTGTGCCTCTACTTTCCACTGCCTGCTGTACAAGCTATTCCTTTAACCTTTTTCCACAGGGATTGCTGCAGAACTTCTCAGTAAAACTCAGAAATTGCCCAGTGTGCAGCTTTGGGGAGGATGCTCTGCAGGAAAATAGGAAGGTTAAGATGAATCTCAGTGCAGGACTGTGCTTGTTTCAGGGAGGCAGGGGCTTGGGAAGAAACGAATGCTGACAGCTTGTATAGCAAAAAAACTTCCATCAACATTTCACTGATTGTCCTTCCCAAGCGTTAGTGGCAGTTAACATCGGCAGTACCACCTAGGAATTCATTAAATGGAGGGTCCTGGTCTCCTGAAAATACAAGTACTTGTTTGAGCAAACTTTCTTGTCAGTGGCTGATGATTCATTGCTTCATGTCTTACAGCTCTATATTATTATATCCTTTAATTCTCTTCCTGTAGTGTTTAGCCCTATGTACTGTTTACAGCATGCAGTCCAAATTCTGCCATGGAATACCTGTAGTTTGTGTATGTTGTTTTTCCCATGGTAATCACACTGTAATTAATTCTAAAATGCATAAAATGGTGAAATGTATGTAAGAAGAAACATTTTACCATTTAACAAATGTTTGAAAGCCAGTTCCCTTTCCTCTAAGTTTTAGGATGAAGCAAGGCCAATTGTGGCCAGTTCCACAATAAATCTGACTCATTGGCTCTTTCTGGGTGGAAATCTAACTATTGGATTAAAAATAGCTATGAGACCAGCAGGGTACATTAGATACACATTAAAAAATGTTGATTGTTAGTCCCTGCTGCTTCTAACTCTAGCATTTATTTTAGTTTTGTGGCCACTGCTAGCCACAAATTTGAATCTAGGCAGCTGTCCTTGGCACAGACCTGTTCCAAATCTCATCAAGTCCTAATCCTAGCTTGTTGGGGAACATGCTGTCAGGGAGAATTTGCTAGAAGTATGCAGGAAAAACCTTTTCCTTTTTCTCAGCCTGTGTTCCAGAATCTGCTCACATACTTATTGTTTCCTTTTACAAATCTGTTTTCCGTTCAGCCATTCCTAGGGGTATGCAGATGTTACATAATGAATAAGTTATTTTTCTTGTAGAAAGACAAGAGGGTTAGAATGGAGTCTTGGAATTAGTCTTTTCTGTCGAGTCCTGCAATTTTCATAAAGTTATTTATATAGACAGAAGTGTCTATCTGTGTGCCTGTAACATCAGCTACATCAGGCTTTGAGATTTCATTTGAATAGCTTTAAGGGGATTACTCAAGTTAATAAGGAGTGTGTGTAGGAAGACTGACGGTCTTCCCTTCCCTGTGTGTCTCTGTCTTCCTCCCACACTTACCATCAAAGTCTCTGAGCCTCGTAAACTGCTTCAGAACATTTGGAACCGATGCCTGTGAATCTTCCCTGGTAGCTAATGGGCAGATCATTC
This sequence comes from Syrrhaptes paradoxus, assembly GCA_013400615.1. Classification (NCBI taxonomy): domain Eukaryota; kingdom Metazoa; phylum Chordata; class Aves; order Pterocliformes; family Pteroclidae; genus Syrrhaptes; species Syrrhaptes paradoxus. Next base: position 6,062 of record VZTO01004808.1, on the reverse strand, counting down.
CTAATGCACTTTGTGTAGCTACAAAAGGAGTATTAAATATTGGTCTCTTGAAATGTAGTAGTTTATCAGAGAAATAGAATTAAAGGACAGAGAAAAATAAAGGGGAGAGGAAGCATCAAGGTTTTTCCAGTGATTTAATTTCAGTGTGTTTCTATATATTTGATTGACTAATAATAGAGTAAAACACTGTCTTATTCTGGAGCTTTTAATCTACAGATCTCAAGATGCATCACAAATACTAATCAGTCAGCTTCAAAGGACATTTAGATTGTCCTACATAAATATTAAAGAATGTTTAAGTGGTACTGGCAGTGTTTTCTAAAGATGGTCCTACTGCATTTGCTCGTTATAAAGACCATGGTCACCTCATGAGTTGCACCAAAATTACACCACTGCAAAGTGAAATTAAAATGGAGACATTTTTGTTAGTGTCTTATGTTAATACATATGACTTTTCTGATTAAGAATCTGATCAATGTCTTTCAGAATGGAAAATACTAGCTGTGTCTTTCCTGCAGTCTGTCAACGTTCAGAATGATTATGTGCAAAATGAAAACTCTCATTTCCTCAGGCTGGTACAACAAGTAAACCCATCCTACTAAAAGAGTAATTTACTTAACAGGGCACAAAATTGGCTTGCCATCCCATGAATAATTGGAATAAATAATCTGCCATCTGAGCCCTTGCTGCATCCACTAATACAGATTGAGAATTGCAAGGTTTGGCCGCACCATGTGTTAGAAGTGCTCACATGTACAGACTAAACTGCTTTGTGGGCTGGGGAACTACAGATGGGCCTCATTAAAATCCCTGAACATGCCCAGTGCACTTGTAGGGCAAAACAGGCAGCCATGAACGGGGGTGAGCAGGAGGTACAACAGGCCATGTTCATTCTAGCCTCTATCAGCCCAACTTGGGAAAAGCTTTACATTCTGTTGGGGTGTGAGGATTCTGTGTGTAACGTACTTTGTTGTGGAACAGTTTCTATATATGGGGGATATATGTACCCTTTAACGTATTGACCTTCACACTTTATGGGATCAGAGGTCTGGAAATGCGACAAGAATGTAAAATTTATAACTTTTAATTACATGAATCTTTAATTTCATTAGTAAAAAGTAGCTCATTTTCTATAAATCATAAAGCCATTATAATGGTCATGAAGGAAAGATAATATTAAATTTACCTGAGGTATGGCTCGCTCACACACTGTGTCTTTATCAGGATAATATTGCCTAGCTTAATATCATCAAATATTTAACACATGGACCTAAGTAATGTTTAACTCGTGTCTGGATTTCTTCAGTGTTACTTTACCCTGTGAAACATTTATATCCCTGTCTTGCACCACTGCAACCCACGCACCAGAGACCCACTGTCTAGGAATTGTGTTTAAACATGATTCACTGCATGTGTTTGGCTCCGACAGGTTTAATTACAGTGCTCCAGCTGTATGAGATAATGTAGAAGAGCAATTGAGAAGTCAGAGAGGTGCTAGGATTCAGATTGGATCCCAGATGTTTTGTGTGTGAAAGCATGATGCAGGTTATCAGTTGGGGAGTTTATAAATGGGCATCAGGAGGCACATGGTAATTGAATGCAATTACTTCATTGGAAAGGAAGGAAGTGTGAACTAACAATTAAATAATACCAATAAATAAATACAAAGACAGAGACTCAGCATGATTTTTGTTTCAGACAGGTTTTCTTTGGATGCTTCAAATGTTGCCTTCCATGAGATCATTCCAAACAGTGTTTTTCAAGATCTAGCACATATAAGTCCTGGACTGGCACTGCATCTAAGCAGATAGGTAAGTGCTGCAGCTTTGCTGCTCTTCTTGGTAATATGCTGTGAATTATTTATGCCAACTCTGTCATCCTGGAGGCTTTTATGAAGGGAGAAAAATGTATGGGTATGCAGCTTCACTAATAGACCACAGTAAAATGGTTTATGAAGCAGATGCATCGGCAGGTAGTAGAGTTGGTTACAGGCTGCTATAAGGATAGGCTGAGCACCTCCAGGATGACATGTATTAGCTGAAATTGTAGCAAGAGGAAATTTGCTGGATTCTATCATAGAAGACCTGTTATTACTAGGTATAACAAATATATTTTTCCTCTCTCTTATTGTCTCTGTGAATCTGGTGGTATATCGGCAGTATAGCTTGGAAAACTGCCATGCTTATCCTGGTTTAAAGAGATATGTAAGCACAAGCCTGACTTTAGAAAATAATGTAAAACTGTTAATGAACACTTGTCATCCGAGCATGAACAGCTGGCTCCCCTTTCTATAGTATCTGAACTTCACAAAGCTTTAGTACACGTATCCTCTGTATGCATCTGTGTAATGGCACACCATTCCCTGTTCAGCAGGTGGGAATGGCTCGTGTGTTTATGGACTTGCAAAGGGAGCTAGTCACCTAACATGCTTTTATGCATTCCTGTGAGTCCCACAATGCATCTTTTAGCAGTTTTGTACTTCTGAAGGTCCTTGCAGTAATGGCTGTAAATGATGTTCTGAGGAAGTCCATGGGAGAGCAGGAACCTGTATTTAGTTCTGTTGTTACCCCAGAAATGCCCTGTTCTTGTGATATGTAACCAATGGCTCTAATAAAAAATGAGAGAAGTCAAATGGGTGCATAGGTACATTCATCACAGAGACAAGGTAAGTGCATTTAACTGGTTTTATATATGGTATTGTAATGAAAGGCAGGTGTTGTCCTATCCATTGTCCCAAATTCTGCATGTTTGCTTATGCACCTTCTATTACTGCCTAAAATGACAGCCCGTAATAAAGTAGGTTGCTGAAGAGCATACAGATTCTACTACGCGTGCAGCTTCTGTGACATTTTTAATTCAATTTGTTAAGGGATATAGGCATCAGCTCTATTAAATTATCTGCCTGTGAGAAATGTGGAATAGGAAGGGACCATTAGCAAATGCCATATGCTAACCTCAGCCTTGTCCGCACCATAATGTAAGTTATGAACAAAGGCATATTCCCATTTGTAGTTACCTCGTATGAAAGAGACTTACAGGGTCATCACATCCATTGTTCGTGCAGACTAAGGGATGAGGTTTGGGCAAGGGAAAGAGGACGCAGACAGATGCGAAGCTGTGTGATGGATATGCCTGATTACAGCATGAACAATAGCTGAGGAAAGAGGATCATGCTGAGCTTGCTGCTGTGAATTTACTCAAAATTTAATGAACCCAGTCTGCCACCTTTGCATCCAGCAGGAATTTTGCCATTGGTTGGAAAGACGGCAGAATAAGGCCCAATATCAGACATTGAGTAATGTCATTAGTGCACGGTTTTGCTGCTATTCTTTTCAAGAGATGCAAAGCCACCAGTAACAACACTTCTGTTTCACAGAAAGGTAAGCTGAGGGGTACAGTGTTTTATTCTCTGCTCTGAAATGACTGCTGTACAGTTACACCTTGAGAAATATCCAGCAGATGTCATGACTTTCAGTTCAGTTCTCCTACACGGTGGCCTAATTACTAGTCTACATTCCTGCCCAGAGAGTAAAACGTAATCAAAGGATTCTGAGGCTCCTCTAATTAGTCCTTCCAAAAGCTGGGAATAAAATCCAGAATTTTTACCAGCAGACCCCTGTTCTAGCTATTTGATTGTACTGTTTGCTTCAAAAGCTTTTTATTGGAGCATTTCAGTCCAGTTTGGACTACTTTTCAGACCACCTTATCTTGCATTTCTTTTAAGAGGTATGCAGTATCTCAAATTATGGTTTGTTGGCTTAGGACTAGCCTTTAGTGTACCTCCGTAGTAGAGATAATAAGTAATATCAGGAAGGAAGCTGTCTAGAACATAATTACTTGGAGTCCTTCTAGTACCTTGGAGACATATTTAAGGTTGAAGTTCATTCTAGGTAGTCATGAAGGCCAGTCTGATCAGTAGTGTTTGTGCACAGAAGTTGTCTTTGATATTAGATTATTGCTGCTTTTTCCCCACCATATTTTTGCTAGTGTTCATTGATTAAGTGTGCTGCTCCAGGCACAAATGAATAAATAAATAAATAGAATCGTGTCCTGCAGTCCTGCAGCTAATCAATGGGCTGGTTTTTAAAAGTCTGCAGATCACATTACAAGGGCAACTGCTATTGCAGGTTCAGCAGATGTGGCTGCAAGCTGTGATTTTGCATGCAAATGTGATTTAAAAATAAAACAGTATCTCCCAGCATCCCAGCTCTCAGGTTTCAGAAGTGGCCTGCTCACTCCATCTTTTGCTAGAATGCATTTGTTTAAACATCTCTTTACGTGATGAGGCTGGTACAACCAGAAATTTGTTTCAGCTTTTCTTACTATTCTGTTCTTTGCACAAGGCAAAATGAATTTCACATCAGAGAAGTCTACTTTAGCCCATCCTCACTGATCAATATCATTGGACACAGTGCTCTAATATACACTGGTAAAGCAATTAGCTCTCATTATTCTGCCTGATTCCCATCCTGAAGGGACTAGGTGGAAGCAGTGTTGACTAAGTGCGGTTGTAATGGAGATGAGCAAGTCAGTGGATCTTTTAACGTGATTTCTTTCCTTTGTTTGATGTGCAAAAGTGTACATTTTATTTTTGTCAATATGTCTCTCTTTTGCCACTTACTGACATTCTTATAAGTGGCATTTTTGACTTCCTAATAATATTCACAGGGGTCCTTCCTCTGTGCACCCCCATCCTCCTATGGAAGGTTTTTTAATGCTTAGAAAATTTTTAGCTGTCATGCCAGTGCTTTTAAGTCAAGAATAGCGGTGTTTATTAAATAAACTGTTTGTTAAACGCTGTGTTTCAGGGCTCAGTGGTGCTGATATCTGCATACCCAAGTGTCCTTACTTTTTTTTCCTCAGCTAATACTTCCTATAGTTTACTCTTTCACATTTATAACAAATGTGTTCTTTTGAAATGCAAAACAGTGGCACAAACTGTTGTGTGGAGAGAATTCTGAGTAGAATCTGTAGCCATGATGAATCTTTATTTTAATAACAGGTAGGTTAACAAACATTAAAGGAAAAGCTTTTGAGGAAGAGAGGGTTGTCTCTTTCTTACCAGGCTGCTAATATACTCACAACCGCAACTGCTTTGAACCATCATGTTCCAGTATACGTTACATTTCAGCCTTAACTTTTCCTAGATCCTGTGACTTTTAAAGGAAAGGGGATATCTGACCGTAGACTGCAGAACCACTGTGACTAAGGTTATAAAACGTTATATGAAAACATCAAGAATCATCCTATAGGATTTGAATTTTTAGTACCATGTCACCACAGCACAAATCCTGGTTACTTTACTTCTCTTTTAGCCAAGGGGTGTTTTGTAAGTTCACGAGAGATTTTGCCTTTTATCTTTCACAGGATCGTTTTTTTCTAGTCTAGCTGTGGCATGTCTGCAGCAGTGCCAGTGTCTGTGAGTTGTCTAGTGATCAACAGTGACAGCAGAACATGACACTGTTGTGCTGGCAGATAGAAGCAAACAAATTGACCTTATGTATCATGCATGTCAATAAACCAAGCAACTCTGTTCTTTTTGAAAATAACTGCTCTCTCTTTCTCTCTTCTGCTGCCCTCTCCCCCGGCCTTTTTTTTTTTCCAGTGGGTAGAACCAATGGTGTGTAATGTAGACATTTCAGTTTTGGTGTAGATAGTCTTCATGTACCAAGCTACATATCTTCCAGGTTTGAGTGCTGATTCTGAGGACAAGAAGCCAAGGGCTGCTGCATGTTATTCCAGGTTCTGAGACCAGTAGTCCAGTAGGGGTTTAGTACATCACCTAACCTTGGGGTATTTTGGAGCAGAATCCTTTGCCTTTAGATGTCCTTTATTCCTCTACAAAAGACTTATGGAGAAGAGGATAACTTATTCTGTGCAATGCAGATTCACTCTTTCTCTACCACATTCTCTGTTTCATGTTACTTGTCCTGTATTCTATATATACCTTTCTGTGCCAGTCACCTCGCTATACTAGCTGACCTCTTGCTGAACAGTTCCCATTTTCAACTGAAATACATAATGTCATGCAATTTTTTTTGGATTTTTTTGTTTTCTTTTTA
>VZTO01004807.1:97790-177957 GCA_013400615.1 Syrrhaptes paradoxus | reverse complement strand
CCCAGCTCACGATGCCGGCCAGGAACATGCGGCTGCTGGCCTCCACGCTGACCAGGGGCCCGCCAGAGTCTCCCTGCACAGAAATGAACAGTAGCATAAGCACTGATCCCAAACCTTGTCCCAATACTAAGTCATACATCAAAAAAAAAAAAAAAAATTACTAAGTCAGCTGTTCATACAATTGCAATTTGGCCATGCCCTGAATAAGAAAAATACTTGGCTTAGATATAGGAACAATCTAAGTATGCATAAACAGTAAAACACAAAAAAAAATTACTAAGTCACAAAAAAAAAAAATATTACTAAATAATAATTAGTCACCAAAAAAAAAAAACCTAAGTCAGCTGTCAGTACAATTGCAATGCAGCCATCCCCTAAACCAAGCCAAGTACATGTTTCACATCCAGGAACAATGTTAAGAGTGGCAATAAGAGCCACAATGCTCGAATAAAGAGCTAACCCCCAGCCTGCCTTGCTACCTACAGCTCTCAGCAATAAACAGTGTGGTCACGCTGCTCTCCTACCTGGGGAGATGGTTTTGAGACTAAGTCCCATAGTAGACACAAAATCACTGCTTGCACCCATTCCAATCCATCCGCTGCCCGACACAGGAGCACCCACGTGGATTCAGTGTATATTAAGTGTGGCAAGATGAATGGAAGCGCCAGAATACAAAGCACTGAGCAAAGTCTTCCTCACTACCTACTGCTCCTCCTCGCAGCACAAACCGCGGCGCTGCCTTACCTGGCAAGCGTCCACGCCGCCCGTCAGGATCCCCACGCACATCATGCGCGGCGTCAGCTGGTCCGTCAGCAGCTGGTTGCACACTGTCTGGTTGATGATCCGGATTTCTGCTTTCTGCAAGATGGAGGCTCCGCTGCCTGCAAGGAAGAGGGAGCACCGTAAATAAAAGCAGGCAGCATTTTAAAGCAGCATTTCCCTCCCCTGCACATGTCGTTCGGGCTCTGAATGACCAAACCCACTTGCTCCTAATTCTGTTTTTCCAGCAGGACCCAGACATTACCTTTGTGCGCTCCCAAAGGAATCTCATCTGATTCCAGCCTCAACATAAGCTAATACATTTAAATCTTATCAAACCAGCTCCCCTTTTCCCTAAAACCNAGGGAGCACCGTAAATAAAAGCAGACAGTGTTTTAAAGCAGCATTTCCCTCCCCTGCACGCTTCGGGCTCTGAATGACCAAACCCACTTGCTCCTAATTCTGTTTTTCCAGCAGGACCCAGACATTACCTTTGTGCGCTCCCAAAGGAATCTCATCATCTGATTCCAGTCTCAACATAAGCTAATACATTTAAATCTTATCAAACCAGCTCCCCATTTCCCTAAAACCACAGGCAAAAACATCTCACTGTGGCACCAACCAGCACTCACCTCCCTCCGAGGTCGCTCCCCAGCCGGTCACCCACAGGTCCTTGCCCACGGGGAAGCTGTGGGTGGCATCGGGCAGGCAGATGGGCTGGACGACGGAGGAGAAGGTGACGGGGGTCTGCAGCTCCATCACGGCGATGTCGTAGTCGTAGGTGTAGTCGTTGAAGTAGGGGTGGGAGATGATGCGCTTGATTTTCCGCGTTTGCACGTTGGCGCCGTTGCGGTTGCCCTGGTTGGTCAGACCCAGGTAAGCTGTCCACAGGCTGGGGTCCGAGTACCTGCAAGAATCCCAAAAAAGGATGAGGCTCCGTCTCACCAACATCCTCACTCGCTGCCTTAAATGATTTCCCAGAAGTGCCTCTCAAAACTGGTTTTTCCTATTGATGCAAACGTTGGAAAATGGAAGTGCAGCCGCCGGGGTGTCCTGCCTCCAGCGGGGGGTCCCCGATGCGGCTCCCACCTACCTGATGCCCTGCATCTGCAGGAAGCAATGCGCCGCGGACACCAGCCAGCTCTGGGAGATCAGCGACGCCCCGCAGGTGTGGCCCTGGCCCTTGGCGTGGAGGCTGACCTGCCACGGCCATTCTCCCACCTCCGAGTTCTGTCCGCCGACGATCCGCGATTTCCTGGTGTAGGAGCGGATGCCGCAGTCTGGGGTGGGGAAGGAGAAGGGGCACTTGGTTATTCCTCTTCTACACCTTCCCCTGGGGCATCTCCCACGGCACAAGTGCCCCGTTACCCAGGTCAGGGCTGGGTGATCAGCTCTAAATTAGTTAAAATATTTACTGCATGAAAATATTGATGTGTGCAAGCCCTCTCTAAACACTTTGAACAACACAGACGCTCCACACACTGCTAAAGAACACAGCATGGGTGTTTTCAGCCCAAACTACCGCACAGAAAAGCCCAGGGACTCTCTCCATCACACTTAAGTGTTTCTCCAAGTGGCCCAGCCCATAAACCCACATCCCCTGCCTTCCCCAGGGTACTCACTGCAGTTGTCCTCGTCAGAATTGTCCTCGCAGTCCTGCTCCCCATCGCACTCAGGGTTCTGTTTGCTGATGCAGCTCCCACTGCGGCATTTGTAGGTGTAATCCTTGCAGGGGACTGTTGTGTGGACCGCTGCAGGGGACAAAAGGAGAAGGGTTACCCCCAGTTCTGGGGAAGTCACGCTGCTGAGGAGCCCTTCACCTCTTCTGCCCATCCCCAGGACATTGCAACCCCATTAAAAAATCCGTGCTGGGCTGCCCAGCCACGAGGGAACGATCCCCTCCACAGCCCACCCTCACCGCTGCTGCAGCTGCCCTCGTCGCTCCCGTCCCCACAGTTGTCCTTGCCGTCACATTTCTGGGCGTTGGGGATGCACTTCCCATTGTTGCATTTGAAGCTGTCGGCGGCACAGCCTGGGGAAAGAGCAGCTCCTGAGAGCCAGCAGGACACAAACCCCACCGAACCCCCACCTCCCTCCCCTCCATGACAAGCAAAGCCTCTGCAGCCACCAAACGCCGATTTCCCGCGTCCCCAGGCTCTTTTTCTCTAAGCTGCGCACCACGGCTGATCCGCGCAGCCCTTTCTTTCCCAAAATCTTCCCCACATCTCCCACAGCTCTGCTCCTCCGCGGGNCCCCACAGTTGTCCTTGCCGTCACATTTCTGGGCGTTGGGGATGCACTTCCCGTTGTTGCATTTGAAGCTGTCGGCGGCACAGCCTGGGGAAAGAGCATCTCCTGAGAGCCAGCAGAACACAAACCCCACCGAACCCCCACCTCCACGACAAGCAAAGCCTCTGCAGCCACCAAACGCCGATTTCCCGCGTCCCCAGGCTCTTTTTCTCTAAGCTCCGCACCACGGCTGATCCGCGCAGCCCTTTCTTTCCCAAAATCTTCCCCACATCTCCCACAGCTCTGCTCCTCCGCGGGGTGAGTTACTCACTGCACTGCAGCTCGTCACTGTTGTCGCCGCAGTCGTTCACGTTGTCGCAGACCCAGAATTTGGGCTTGCACCAGCCGTTCTGGCACCTGAACTGCTGCTCGGTACAGGCTGCAAAGGGAGAGCCAGAAACCAGCAGAATTAGCTCTCCCATTAACTGCAATTAAATCAGCTCTCCAATTAACTGCAGACCCTGGGCAATAACATCAGCTACGAGATGGCTCTGCTCATCTAAGAGGAAAAATTCTTGTGCAAAGGAAACCCCCCCCCGTGCATCACACAGGTTTTCCACGTGTGATGGGAACAAAATCCAGCTCCCAGCTCAGCCCAACCCACGACAGCCTTTAGGGTGAAATGGAAAAACCCCTTCCCAGCTGGGAGGGACTGGAAAGAAAGGGAGATCCCACTGGGAGAGGGGAGCACACAGCTCCTACACTGGGAAAAGATCCCAAATTGATCCCCACCCCAAGTGTCGCTCACTCCAGCCCAGAAAAATAAAAGACAGACTTACTGCAGGATCTCTCGTCGCTGCCGTCCACACAGTCCAGCCACCCGTCGCAGCGCATGCTCCTGTCGATGCAGCGGCCGGTGTTGCAGGCAAACTTGCCAGGGCAGGCTGAGAGCGGGGAAAAAGGGACAAAACCACACGTGAGCCTTCCAGCCGTCCCCTCGGTCCCTTCCCCAAAGCACGCAATGTCCCCTGCTTACGGCATCCAGCATTAAAAACACCTTTTCCTCAAAACAGAGGAAATCCTCCTCCAACGGGGAGGTTTGCAGGAAAATAGAAACGTCCCTGTGCTCCTGGCAAGGCGTGCTTCCCGATTTCCGTGGCAGCGGAGGGACAGCCTCCAGACCTCAGAAAAACCAGTTTCCCCCCCACAGCCCCAGGGTTTGAACTCACGATCGCTGGAGTCGTAGGACAGGTACTCTGCGGAGAAGCCGGTGTCGGTGTAGGACTGGTCTGAGTGGAAGCGCACCTCTATCTTGTTGTTGGTACTGGCCACCACAAACTGGGAACGCTCCCCGCAGTACCTGCAGGGAGAGAGAGCAAAGATGAAGGAACTGCTGAGCAAACCCCCCACCAGCACAAAGGGTCGCTTCACGCGCCCGAGACCAGCACAAACCACTGGACCTCTGGGGCTGCACACAGGAGCTGAATTGTGGCTTTTTTTTTTTTTTTTTGGCAGATCCAGCACATCTCTGGACTCTATGGCTGCAGGATCCCGTAGGAATCACTTCCACGGGGACCAGCCAGGGCCACAGATGCCGGTGCTGACTCCGAAACCCTCTCTCTTCGAGGGTTTCAGCTCCCTTGCCCCAAAATGTGGTGAAACGACATTGCTCACTTCCCCCACGCGGCACCCAGTTCTCTTTCTGGCCCGGCTGGCACCAGGTTGTGTAACACCCAGCAGCAACAGCAAACGCACCACCGAGCATGACGCAGTTATCCCAACAATGGAGATTTGCTCATTCGAGCAAAACCACGCCAGGCGTCTCGGCTTTTCTGCACACGCGGCACGTGATGTGATGTGATGTCCCGCAGCGCTGGGGGGGTTCGGCTGCAGCACCCGACAAACCCCGGGTCTAATCCCCTCTCACACCGAGCTACAAGAGCAGCTCAGACCCGAGCACCCTCCTGCCTCACCACGTCCCAAAGAGCACCAGCACGCCTGGTCCCCCAGCAAGTTTAAGGCAAGCAGAAGGTGACAAATAACTCAACACAGCTCCTCCGCTCCGAGGGACAAAGCCGCGGGTCGGACCCCCGACACCCACCTCGTGCTGTTGATCTGGACGTAGTCCTTGGTGCAGGAGCCGACCGGGATCCCGGGCTCCAGCACGAAGAACATGTTGAAACGCACTTTCACGTTGTTTTTAGAGGGAACCTGCACAAGGATGCAGAGTCAGTGGCATGTTGTCTTCTGGAGCACAGAAAATGGGAACAAGTTTCATGGGAAAAGGGTTGAGTTTGGGGGGAGGACAGAAGATAACCGACAATGGAAAGAAATCCACTGTCCAGAAGGAAAACAAACACCCTCCCAGTGTCACACAGGGTTCAGGTGTCTCGCAGCCTCTTCTGCCCTTGGCACCAGCACCCAAAGCCTCCCTCCAGCCACACCAGACTCTAAGTCTCTAGAGTGAGCTCGCCTGCACGGTGTCCTGCATAACCAAGCTCATTAACAGAGTAATTAAGGCAAAGAGAGGATGCCGCCTTACCTCTATGTTCCAGACACAGTCCGTGAACGGGGGGTAGTGTGCCGGGTAATAGGGAGTCGTAAAAGTGCCGCTCTCTCCTTTCAGGGTCCCACCACAGGCTAGAAGATAAGCAAGAGGATGAAAAGGGGTTAGAGATGCAGAAGGACGTGGTTTTCCCAAGGCCAAGGCAGGAGGGGAGGCAGATGCAACAGTCTCTAATAAGGTTAAGTCGATCTCCGGAGAGAGCAGCTCTGCTCCGAGGCTTGGAGAGAACCCAGGCGATCAATTAGGTGCTTCCTGCACGCATCAATCTGCATGAATAATCCAACACAATTCTTACTTTGCCCTCCTCAAGGGACATCATTACAGCAGCCCAGAGCACCGTGGGCAAGGGAAGCTCCGAGAGCCAAGATGGGACCTGCTCCCAGGTTTCCTGGCCCTGGCAAGCTGACCGCAGCCGCACAGCTGCCCGTGGCCAGGGGGAACTGGGCCAACGCCTCTGCTCACCTTTCATCTTCGGGAGCTGGAAGAACTCAGCCTTAAAGCCGGGGAATCTCCCCTCCTTGTTGGTAACCAACGTGACCAGCATGACGTTGTGGGAGGAGAGGAAGGTCAGGTTGTAGGAAGGGGCGTAACTCCCACAGAGCCTAGAAAATAAAGGACAAAATCCGTTAGACACGACTGCACAGAGAGCCTCAAACAGCACAAGTCACCTCCGAGCAGGGACAGGAGCTCAGTTACCCGCAGGACGTCTCAGTGCCACCCTGTCACTTCACACCAGGACCAGGTGTCACAGAGACACCTAACGGGGACACTCACCGGACCAAAGCGTGGGGCTCCACGGGGCTCAGGGAGTTGTACACCTTGATGTAGTCACTGTCATCGGTGCACTGCTCCAGCTCCAGCGTCCTGAAGGTCAGGCTGATGATGGAGTTGGCGTCCGCCCTCAGCGTCCAGTAGCAGAGCGCGTTGTTGGGGTAGGGGCTGTGGGGGAAGCCCGGCGTGGTGAAACTGGTGATCTCCCCTTCCTTGGCGTGGAGGGCAAACACACAGCTATCTGCCAAGAGAGCAGGGGAGAGTTACGAAGGCAAACGAGGAGGTTCTGCCCTGCCTTTCCCCCCGAGATGCAGCGTGCAGGGCTTGTAATTCCTCGCCTGCCTGCAGGCTGTCCCTGGGCAGATGCTTCTTACAGGGATCACCCCTACTTGCGACCTCCAGCTAGTCTGGCCAAGCCCAAACCGTCCCCAAGCAGCACATGGGGGTCTGCCTTGCATGCAGAGCACCTCTCCCCAGGCCCTTTCCCACCCCGCAAGGGGAATCACCACCCCGAAGAGGTTTGGGGGTGCACAGAGGCTGTTATGAGATTGAAGAAGAACTGTACTTACTGTTCCGAGCGGAGTTAGCGATGCTGGGGTCGGCAGCTGCAGGAGAAAACAGAGGTGTTGTCATCCTTGGGGCTGCAGAAAGTCCCTGGGCGCAAAGCTGAAGCGGTCCCTGGGACCTGCATTGATCTGGCCGTGCCTGGGGAGCTAACTGCTCCCGCCTGGGCTCTGGGGAACCAGGGGATAAAGCTTCTCCTCTGCAGGAGGGAGGATTCCTCCTCGTGGCCACAGGCACCCACGGGAGGGCTGCGACCGGCAGCGTACCCACCCCCCCAAAGACCCACGCAGAGGCCCAGGGACCGCGGAGCCAGCACTCACGGAAAGCGATGACCGACTCCACCTTCAGCGTGGGGTTCCGCAGGCGGGGGTTCCACTTCTGAACCAAGCTCTGCTTGTCCGCCATCGCCTTGTCCAGACTCTCCTCCCGGTACTTGGGGACGACGAACTCTGACCAGTAGTAGGCAATGACGCTGCCTTCGCTGCAGGGAAGGGAGATTATGGGTGAGAGCAAGGACTGACCCAGCAGAACTTCAAGTACCAACAGAAGAAGGGGCCAGGCTACTTGGTGAGACAGTTTTGGAGGATGGCCGTGGGCAAGGGAGAGCCTCAATGACAAGATAAGCAAATCGAGGCCCCTGCCAGCCTGGGGAGTCCCTTTCAGAGCTGCCAGGCACCACCCATTGGGGTTTGTAGGCACTACAACACCTTGATTTTCCCAAGACATCTCCCTCAGCACACAGTGACGAGGACCAGCAGAAAACAATACGCATTTTCGGGTTGGTTTTCACTACCCACCCTTTACTGTGTCATCTGGGGTGACTATGAGGTGCCTCCATCCACAGCAGCCCAGGAATGAGGGTCCACGGCTGCGTGACATCCCAGCATTGCCCTCCTCCACCCCCAGACAGGGCTGGGACAGCACCCAGCGCTCACCTGAACGCAGTTATCACTGTCTCCTTGTGGTACGGGCCAATGTCTGGATGATCCCTGTAAATGTCCTCTACCTGAAAAGTTTACAGAAGGGTGTTCAGCATGTCTGAAAGTGAGAAAAGGGGAAAAGGTAGAGACAGACAGAGCTTCAAAGCCTGCTACAGAAAATCAGGGCACATACCCGGCATCCCTGGGTGCAGGAATCTGCAGGGACACAAGAGAGGAAGAGGGAGAGTTGAGAGTCCCAGCAGCGCCCAGACCTGCACACCGCAGCCTGCTCTGCCTCAGCTCGCCCCGCTCTTCCCCGAGGGAAGCACAACAAATACCCGAGTCTGAAGGGAAAGGCAAGAGCAGCCGCGGTTTGAGCACAGAGGGCAGACGCGCTCCTGCCTCAGCCCCCAGCCCCAGAGCCTGACTCATCTGCCGACGCTGGGATCTGCCCAGGCAGTGTCCTACGGCACACGCCGGGGAGCAGAGGCAGGGAAATCCCATGGCACTGGGCTGGAGCTCTGATGCCAAGACCCAGAGTAAAGGCAGGCTCCCTGCACCCAGCCCGGCGTGCCACGGTGAGCAGGGAGAGCTGAGAGGAGCGAGGAAGCTCCAAGCAGTCTTACATGCAGAATCCCCGTGGCAACAGGGCAAAAGAAAAAAGTCCTGCTTGCAGGAGGAGGGATGCAAGAAACCTCTTACCGTGCTCTTCACCTTCTTGGCCAGCATGAGGAACTCCGGCGAGCTGGAGTTCTCATAGGCATCGATGAAGTCCCAGTTGAGAACCCGCAAGTGGCCATTGAAAACCTTCTGGACGGGCACATTCCTGTCTGGAAGGGGACAGTTTGGAGTCAGAAAGGGCAATGAGGGCTGGGACCGGGGCAGAGCAGGTCCCCAGGCCCAGGAGTTAGGGTAGGGGGATGGAAAGGGTGTCCCTCTGCTTCCTGAAGCCTCACTGGAGCCAGAGAGGGCACGTGTCAGCAACACAGGGTAAAACAGACGTCATACTCACATTTGAAGTGCCAAACCAGGAGGCCGGTGACAAGGGAGACAAGCAGGAAAACAATGATCGTGACGGTGACGACCACCCGCCGCTTTGGCCCACGCTTCTCCATCTTCTTGGAGTTCATGGCCGGGAGGAACTCCACCCCTTCCTCCAGGTTGGTCATGTCCTAGGAGGGGAGAGAGGACAGGATCCTGGAAAGGCCATTCCCAACACCTGGATGGGAGAGTCCACACACCCCCTGTGACCACGGCAGGTCACAAACCCCGAGCCTCCAAGATCTCTGTCTGCTGGCGGATGAAACTGCAGACAAAAATTCACCCCGACAAAGCGCTCGCGACGCGGCAGGTGTGTCCCCGCAGCTCGTGGGGCACAGCACGCTATAAATAGCATTCCTGTAAGAGAAGAAACCCAGCTACTTCCTCCCTTCACATTTGCAAAGCTCTCTGCGTGTTCCCCGAGCCAACACTCCAGTATTTCTGGGTTGGTTCTCCCACTCAGCGCAAACATCGATGAAAAGAAAGAAATCAAAAAACCGAAGATGAACACACCAGACATCCCTGCAGCCAGCAAAACTCTCAGGACGACGTGTTGGCTAATGAAGAGCAGGTCCTAAAGGCCAGGAAGGAGGAGTGACGCTTGCAGCGGCACATCTCTCGCCGATACCACCACCCCACGAAGAGGAAGGTCTCTCTGCAGTGCAAAACCCTCCATGTCCCGGGGTTTCGCTCTCTCGCACCTTTGGTTCACCTGCCCTCCATCCTTGCCCTGCTCCTGTACCTGCACCTCCGACCTGGGCAGGGATCAGACCAGCTGCAGATCCAGATGTTTTTGGAGGATGGCGTGCAGCCCAAAGCATCCTCGGTACAGGCAGATTTTGGGGGCCGAGATCTGCACCCGCCGCACTTCCTCCCCTCCCCGGAGCGGGCTCACACACCCCGGGACAGCAGACCACATCTTCTGCTTTCTTCTTGTGCCTCCCCCAGGCGGGAAGGGCTCTCTGCCTGCTGTAAACCACCCAAACCGTGAGGATGCCTCACCTTTCCAGCCACCACCTTCTCATTTTCCCCTTTGCTGAGCCTCACCGGGCAGCCAGCAGCTTCCTGGGCAGCGGCACGGGGTTCCGGGTGACAGCAAGGATGCTGCGATGCAAAGTGCTGATGAGCACAAAATCTCTGCATTCAAACGCATTCCTGCGCTCCGGAAGGGGTAACGGCGATGCCGGGTCAGATGCTGCCTGTCCTCTCTCGGCCCAGGGCTGACACAAACACACACTAACAGCTCAGGTTAATTTAATGCAAATGCTACAAGCCCCTAAAAGTCAGGGGAAAATAACCAGCGGAAAGAGGGACCTCGGAGCCACCCTCGCTGCACTTCCCTTAGGCACAGTGGCTTCACTGTCTTATTTTTCTGCAAGCCTCGCTCTGCAGGAAAGTCCAGCTCCTGCTTGCACCGTTCCACCACTCCTTTTGCCCTTTTCTTCACCCAGTCTCCGTCCTCTTCCTCTCCTCACCCTCCACACCTCCTCGAAGCCTCTCCTCCCTCTGGTATTCGCCTAAGGCCCTTTACAGAAGAAAGGGACGTGGCAGGGGAGGCACCTTACCCCACATTTTTGTAAAGGGTTTAGTCTTGAAGTTTAATCCTCTGCAAACACCCCCTACGAGGCCACCAAGTCCACCAAGCAACCAAACAGTTTTTGCACCATCTGCTCTCGGAATAATCCAAGTTTATCATTTGATAGCTTTCGTCTACTTACATTTCATTTACTTCTGAGATTTACTACCCAAAGCTGAGCAAGAAAGAAACCAGCACAAAGCAAACCACCTCTGAGTGCCAGGCTGTTCCTATCACCGACATCCAGCCGCTGTCCACCCAGCAAGGCCTCCGAGGACAAAACCACGAGGGATGCTCTGATTCCTGTTTGGCTTCCGTGATCATACAGGAAAAACTTAAAAATGTAACCCAAGGAAACTTCCAAAACAGAAGACACACAAAATAAAGCTTAAATACAAACAGATATCCTAAATCAGAAACTCTTCAATCAAAGTCAAGACTGCCTGGAGTTCGATGCACCATCTTTCAAACAGCCATCTGGCTCCCATCAGTTTCCAAATCACACAATAAATGCCCTCAAACCAGGCAAAGAGAAGAAATCAGCCACAAATCTTGCAAGCGTCTCCCTGCTCCCATCACGGGGCTGCTGCCAGCACCAAGCCTTCCCAGGACTTCCAGGGCGTTGCTGCTGTTAACAGAAACATTTCGTTCTCCTCTAACATCAGCAGGAGCCTGCAGCAGAAAAACCACCTCAGGGTTTAAATGATGGATCTGTGCACGCAGCAGCAGCTTTCCCAGACCTCCCGGGGTCCGCGAGGAAGAACCGCCTGCCTACAGGGAGAAGGCAGCGTCTCTGCGGGTTCTGAAAAACAATCTTTGGGCACAAGTTGTTAAATCTTGGCCTTAATAACGCGCCCTCTGCAAGATCCCCAAGATTCAGTTTCACCAAACCACCAGAAAAACTGCTGGACGAGGCCAGACTGCACAAAGCTGTGGCTGATGCGTTTTACCATCCTCTTTGATACAAACGTGGTGCTTTGCAGAGAAAAAACTCTTCAATGGGAGCAACTAATCGGTGTGACTAAATCAGAAGGGAAACACAGCTCCTCTCCACCTCCAACACACAAACACACGCACCAAAGGAAGCCAGGCAGGAAAACTCCCTATCGGCAAACTCACCACCTAGAGAATTCCGACAATTTCTCTGCTCTTCTTGGAAAAAAAAGGAGGAAAGGTGTTAAACCTGCGAGTGTTTATAGCATGCCTTTGTCAGTCTGTTCGTGCTACAAGCTGAGACAGCAGTGACACCCACAGCACCAAAAGAAAGGAAAGGCGTGTGGGGACTCCTCGGGCGGTGATTTTTATTATTCCTCCTGCACCAGGTGCATAAGCAGCCACTGACTCTGCTACTTGCCAGAAGTTACGCAGTGACTAAAGGGAGACGTGAGTTTCCCTCTGTGCCCTCTGGTATTCCAGATCTTGTCCTCTCCTCTGCGGTGCTGGTCACTTCTAAGTTAGGCAGAAACCAGACGGAATCAAAAGCAAGACAGGCTGGAAAGATCATAATTAAATCAAGAGAACGACAACTACAATTTACATCTCCTCTAGCTAACAGTCGCTGCACATTTCCATTGCAACAGCAGAGAGGATCTGAACGCACGTCCTGCTCTCACCTTGTCCATGGTCCCCCAAGAAACGGTCTCTAGCACAAAATGACTCAAAGGTCTGACTCTCTCGCCCTTCTCGAGGAAACTACTCCAACAAACATTAACACAAAACCTTCCCCGATATTTTCTCCACCTTAGTCACAGGTTCAGTTACTTCCTCCTGCTCCTCCTCACCCAACACTCACCGACACCCCGGGACTCCCCATGGCAGGATCCGAGGTTTCTGGTCGCAGCATCAGCGTCAAAACCACAAAACAATCAAGCAAAAGGGTCTGAAAGACCTCGCCCCATTTCTTCCAGGCCTTAGTTTCCCCTGGAATACAGACTCCATGAGGAAACCTGGAAAAAGAGCGCGCGTAGATAGATTTATCTAGCGCTTGGAGGTCTCCTGCACGCAACTGTTCCGTGCAGAGAGCCCAAAGAGAAGTCCTGTGCGTAAGCAAACCTTCCCACTCCTCCTCCGTAAGCCAGCCACACGATATATTTTTAGACAGCAACCGTCCTCTGCCAGACTGGACAAACCAGATGCAGAAGTGACTAATTCCGTCAGCAGGAAATTCAGCAGGCACACGGGCACGGTGGGAACGGCCACAGTCGGATCTGGACCAGAGTTACTTACCAGAAAGCAGAGAGATCCTCCTGCAAAGGGAAACAACTCGCAGAAAGGCTGGGACGTGCCACGGCTCTCCAGCGAGAAGATTTATGGATAGGTACAAATCACAGGTCCATCGGGGATGAGCCTTGCGAGAGGCTGATTTCTGGCTTGTTTGGCTGCTCCAGCAAGACAGCTCGATGTGTCCCAGGCACCAAGGGCTCCCCTCTCCTCCCAGACAGGTCCTCCTCCATCTCAGTGTCTGCGTCTGGCTCCCTGAACCCTTGCCCAGAGGACTGGGCTCCCAGCCATTAGTTTGAGCTGTCCCTTATCACCAGCTCTTAATTTGTTTGTCCAGCACAAGGCAGCTACGAGATTCAGCTGCTTCCCTTGACCTGTGTCACATTCCAGCCTCGGCTGCTCTGCCCAGGACTCCTCAAGACCCACTGCCTGGCATGAACGTACACGTCCGAGAACAGGAACCCCTAAAATACAAACTCTGAGCTGGGCTGGGGAGGTCTCGGATGAAGCAGAGTCACTGGACGACGCGGCCGGACTCTTGCTGGGTAATTACACCCTGCGGATCCCAGCCTGTGTATCCAAGAGGCAATTCCCACCTCTCCTTTTCCAGCCACACCTGCCTCAGGTAGTGTTCAATAAAACCTAAACCAAATATCCCACGAGAAACGAGAGGAATGAAATCCATCGACTCATCCACCAGCTCAGGGCACAGCCAGCAAGCCGGGCTCACAGCCTGGGATGAGATCAACGGGGTGGGCTTCTGCAGTCGTTGTTGACCCAACACGGGCAGTAAAGCGCTGGGGAAACTTTGCCAGTGTATTGTTTTTCATCCTCAGTTCCTTATTAAGGGCAATGACACTATAACATGATGGCACCTGAGCTCAGGAGGGAATCTGGAGCAGGAAACAAAGGACACGGAGTCCTCCCGACTCTCTACCTTCCAGGCACGGAGGGCGAGTGCAATAGTGAAAGATACAAGCTGCACACGCCTATGTCACACACCAATTTCGAGCTCAATCCTCTACAGCATCCAATCGTCTTGTGACCATCCTGAGTCATACGAGAAACCAAATTCCTCTTGGGTTTATTACAGAAGAAACTGAAGTTAATGTTTGCACAGGACAGCACAGGCTTGGCTCGCTGCCCTGCACCAGGCTTATCAGCACAGCTGTGTCGTGCCACACAGCAGCTCCAAAAAAACCAAACTGACCACGCTTCTAACTGTGCTTCTGCTGTAGCTGAGACTTTTACACTCAAGTTTTAGCAATTCTTGGGGAGAAGTGGGAAATAAAGCTACCTTACAGGCCTGCGAGCCGTGAAATTCTTCCCTACAACACACTGATGCCCCAAGAGCAGAAGAAAAACACGCCACAGGTGCAAACAGCTTATTTCAAACATGCTTCTATCTCTCCTGGTACAGAAAGTACTGTCTGAGCAACAAAAACACCCTCTGGCAGCTTTAACAAAAGCAGCTGGGCTCCAGACCGCGAGGAAACACTCCACGCTCATCACTGCATTGTGCCCACGCTCTTCCCCAAATCTGATTTCAATGTTTGGAGCCAAGAGCAGAGGAAACACCAACCGGGCAAAGCCTTTTTCTGCCAAACCCATCCCTCTTAGCTGCTCCCTCTCGCTCATATATCCCGGTGCATTATTTGCAGGGCTAGCCCCAGTGGCCTTTGGATGGAAACAGCAAATTCTACCCTGGGCAAGGCAAGAACCTTTGCTCTCTTCCCTTCCCCGTAGCTTCAAATACTCTCGCGGCTCCCTCGGTGGTTTTACAAAGTGATCTGTTGTTTGCTGAGCAAAGGTCTGGCGCGCTCTCGATTGGCCTCAGCCTTTTTCTCATCGTGCCTTCCTTATCCCTGTTTGCTTTTGGCACTAACAGCAGCAAAACTGGCCCGAGCAGCAGCTCACCCACCAGCCACTGCCCCAGAAAAAAAGCTCTACACCTTTTCCAAGGAAGAGGAGCAGCTTCTCCTCGCTGTGCCCAAGAGCTGTCGCAGCTCCTTCTCTGTCGTCATTGCAAAACAACTCGTATTTGCTCCACTGTCATTTTTATAGGGAGCCAAGTCCAACGACAGTTGGTCCATGGGGGACAATTCCTCGGGGTGTTTACTGCCAGGAAGGCAGGTACCATCTTCGGGGAAATCCTCCCAGCTGAAATCAGCTCCTCTCGAACTGATGCAGAGGGAAAACTGATCCAGAACCAGAGGAAAGGACCTGGCACGCTGCTGCTCCAGTGTGAAGTGACTTGCTTGAGTATTCAGCCCTGCTGTAAAGACACACCAGCTACCGGAGAACAAGCCAGGCAGGGGAGGTCACACTGCATGCAATAGTGTCACCCCGACCCGGCCAGGGAACGAGGAGCTCGAGCTGAACGGTACCAGTGAGAGCATCTCCTTCCTGCTCCCGGCCACAGGACAGCGGGGCTGGAGGCGAGGGAAACTTTTTCTTGCTGTAGGCCAGCTTTCTGATTGTGCTAAAACTGCCAGCTCCTTACCACTACCAGATAACAACCGACCCAGCCAGCCTGCAGGTGAGCTGGAAAGCTCTGCCATCGTGCTTTAATCTAAAAGCCCATTTTGGAAACGGCTCTGTGGCACAGAACAAGCTCTGGAGGTGCAACCCAAAACCAACAGCCCGACCCTCAGCTAGGACAACGTTCAGGAAAAGCCAAAACCACAGCTTAAGCTCACTCAAGTTTCAAAGCACGCTGATAATGCAGCAGTTAATTAACGAAGCCCCAAAGCCCTGGGTTAAAGTCAGACCTGCCGATGGCTCCAACAGGTTTAGGTAGAGCTGTTGCTAAACAACCCAGACCCACGCGCTGCCAACAGTTCACCTCCACACAGTTTACCTTCACACACATCCCCAGCGCCTAGCGTAAACCAAAATCAAAAGCAGCAGAGCGATGTTAGTGCTGGCACCGAGGCGGTCCAACACCGGCACAGACCGCCGCATCGCGACAGGCGGGGATGCCCGCTTTCCCAAAGCTCGTTTTATTTCTTCTTGCTCCACTGAGCTCAGCAGCATCTCCCAAACAGTTTTTCCTGATTTTATCTGATGGCAAAGAGGAAGCAGGACCTCCCTCGCTTCCCAATGGATCCGGAGCCGCCCTGGTCCTGACCCGTGAGGCTCAAAGGAACTGGAGCGAGCGGAGGACGAAAGGTCTGACCTGGGAGAGCCCCACCGCCCCCCAGCACCGGCTGCCGCTCTCACCTGCGGTTGGGCGCTGTACCTCATGCCGGCACCGGCGGCCGTGGTGCCCCGCTCCATGGGGAGGGCGGCTGGCGCGCCGGCTCAGGCCGCCATGGCGCGGTTGCTCCTGGCTTTGGCACGGCTCGGCTCGGCACGGTGCCCGGCTCCTCCTTCTCTGTGCTCCTGGCAGGTGCGGGAAGCCGGAAACACCCCACGGGTCCCCTGACGTTCCCGTGTCCGACTGCGGCTCCCGCCTCCCCCGCTTCGCAAGAGTCCGCAGGGAAATTAAGGAAAAATGTTGTGTCCGAAAAGCCGTGCCCAAAAGCCCCGCGCTGGCTCTGCATCATCCGAAGAGAATTTTTTGCAATGTGCTTTGTTTTAGTCAATGAAACCAGGAAAATCTGTCTTTTACCAACACAAGCTGTAAAGGCGTGTGCAGGAAGGCTTGCTAGTGCTCACTTACACAACAGATTCTAGGGCAAAGCTTTATGTACCCAAGGTCTTATCTGTTCTCAGGTGACAAGAACTATCATGCTATGAAACCCTGCTGCAAAGAGGGCACCCTCCAGCATGCACGGGCACTTCTAGCCCCTGTGACAATCCTACTGTTCCCCAAAAAAACCCCACCTGGTACACTGAGGGGCTGCTAAAGCAAAATATTCCCTTTATCCCAGCCTGAAACCTGCTCTGAGCTAAGCTACAGCGCCTTAGGAATGAGCCATCTCTTACCAAACACAGGACACCAGATGCAAGATGATGAGCCGCACAGCAGAAATCGCACATGTATCCGAATTTGCCGCTCAGAGTGTTTCTCACGGATCAGTAACAGCTCCCAGAGCCTGTACAGCCCAGTATTAAATGCTGCCCCCAGAGAAAAGGAGGGACTTGCACCAAAGCCCTGGTTTAAAGGAATGCACTAATGCAGGTTTGAAAGAGGACTTTTAACACTGAAATCTGCATTCCTGACACAGTCTTACTCCATTATTTTCCCCTTCTTGGAAACTTGACTCCCCTCCTGAACTCCAGTATTTAGATTCCTCATATTCAAGAGTAAATCAAGATTAAAGATATAGCTGGGCCAACACGAGATTTCTTGGAAAGGATTGTCCCTTCTCTGTCTCACATACAATAGTCCATACCAACATGTGATAAGCCCGTCAATCTATCTGAAGCCTGAACTGGCCACCCCACTGCTGACCTGAACCCCTTTACACCAGTTGCTCCCAGCCCTGAAACTGACTTTTTCCACATCTGAACAGTTAAATTTCCCAGAAAGCTGGTTTTGGTGTAACAGGAGCTGCCTGCTGGGTTACCCTCGTTTCCCCTTGCCCTAAAATATCCTGCAGAGCGCAAGTTTTTTCTCTTTGGGTGAAAAACACAACTTGACTCCTGTGCTCTTACAGAAACACTGCTCCCACCGCCTTCCCTGCTCCCCCATCCCTCAGCTACCAGAATCCCACCCACTTTGCACAGCAAGAAGTATCTCCGGATTTAAGGCATTCCCCTTCAAACGGTGGCTTTGTTAGTCAGCCTGCTGAAACCACCCGGCTGGCTGAGGTCAGGAGCTGCTCTCAGCTCTCCCAGTGATGCCCAACCCTGGCCAGACACTGGTTTTACAGCCACTCCCTACCAGCCTGCCTCCACACCCCCCTGGAACAGCATACATTAGGTGTAAAGCTGCTACTCCGAGCTAAACCACCGCTCTTTGTTTCTTCCAATTTCTCCTCTTTAGCATATCAATGCATCTCCTCCAGGCAGGTGCCAGGCAAACACCCGTGCTCGGGGATGTGGCTAATGAGGGCGAGATGCAGACTCACTCTTTGAGTCCTCCGGTGCCTCTTGCAGAGATCCCCAACCCTTGGTTTCACACAGAGCTGCGAATGCGCGATGTTTCCCGTCATTTCACAAACTAATTCATTAACCCAAATGGCTCCTTGAACAAGGGGATGCAATCACCGTGGGGGGAAAAAAAGAGAAAACAATACATGTGCAAAATATAAAATACTCTATAGCTGGCAGGCAGCTGGTTTAGACCCTGAATGATAGGATCCCCGTTTCCTTGCTGCTCAAGCAGGGATTTATTTCGTGGCTGTGTTGCTAAGTCACCAGGGTAAGATGAGCGCTCTCTCTTCCTGGGCACTGTACAGTCCCAAAACATCAAAGCAGCAATTCCCAGGCAACTGTCTGCCACGTGCTCGTGCGGTAAGACACTTCCATGTGTCTGTCTAGCCTGGCTGAAGGATGCTGAGCCCAGGCAAGTCACAAAAAGATGCGATCGAAACAAGAAAGATCAAGCCACTCACCCACGTGCGATGGCAGCAGTCAGCAACAAACAAAGCCTCTGTTTCTTGCCGCTCGTGTCAGTTCATTCGATAAAAGCTGTCACCTCCTCCTCCCCGCGTTGTCTCCTCGCATCAGTGCGGCCACAAGAGCATGAGGAGAGCAGCAAGCCGAGGTTTAAACATGCCTTGAGGAGGAAGGAGAGCACTGGCTTTAGGCACCGCTGAAATCTCAGAACCCAGTCCGTCTTTGTCGGAACCGTGTGCGAGTTGTAAGAAGAGCTAAACCTCCATGAGCTCGACCCCCAGGAGGGTCCCGGAGGAGACAGCGATCAGCTGCTGGAGCAGCAAACACTGTCCGAACAGGCAGGATACTTCCGCATCAGCTCCCAGCCCTGGGAATGCCATCCACGTGAAGAAGAAAAAAAAAAAAAAGGGGGAAACGTAGCTGCTTACATAAGGAACGAAGGCAGGCTGCCTGCGGGGAAAAAGTCTTCTTCTGGTGGAAGCAGTTCCCAGAAATTCTATCTTGGCGAAGGAGCACCATCCATCCGCACCGCCACACCACCGAAGGGCCGGATCCCAGCAGTGACAAAGGGTTTTCCTCCCTGCGGTGTGTCTCAAGGGCTCTGTTCGCGGTGTGACTCCTCAATTCAAATTTCACCGACAGTGCCCTCCCACCCAGATTCCTGCCAGACAACCCCGAAACCACCCCATCTCTCTCTCTGCGGCTAAAACATTCAATCCGGTCAGGCAACTTCAATACAAAAGATTGGGAGAGAGATAAAACTCACAGGGTGTCCTGTTACTTTGCATTCCAAAGAGTAAATAAAAGGCTGATTCAGTGGGAGGAGAGGCCAACGTCATCCCCAGGTCCTGCGGTTTCCAGCTGAACCGGCGGCCCCCGGAGAGAGCAAAGGTGAATAGTGGGTTCCCCTGGACTGGTGAGCTGCACAGGGACAGCTCTTCCCCAGGCCAGTTGTCTCGGTATGATTCAGCCTCTCCATCTGTAATGCAAGGAGAATAATTACTGACTTTGGAGAAAAAGTGCAGTGAGTTACCCTCAACTGGCCACAGGCTGCTTTGAGGCAGAGCCGAGCGGTGGTGCTGCTTTTCAGAAAGCTGCTCAAGGATTACTGGGGAATTTGGATGGGAACTTATCCTTGGATCTCAAATGCTTCTCTCAAGAGCTCTGGAGTGGGAGTCCTGCTTCCGAAACATGACTTTGTCAGGGATCACAAGTAGCTTTGCCCTCCTGAGCTCATGAAAGCTGGCCAGAACAAAGGGCACTAGTGACCAGCTCCATCCCGTGGAAGGTATGGGCACAAACGGTGAGCAAAGGATGTGACAGCGCAACAAGCCAGCAATGAGAACGTACTCCTCAGCCCTCCAATGCTTCCCAGACAGCTTCACACTTCCAAAATTAAGAGGGATAGTTTGCTGTGCCTTCTTGTGTTGCTAAGGGTGCCAACAGACTCCAAAGGGAATCCACAGCACTAGGAAATACACCCCAGGATGTAAGCTTGCCCCCTGGGACTATACTATTAACTGGGTTTCTTGAGCCCTTCTGTGGCTTGTGAAAGCAGAAGCTATTTTGTGAGCTCTGAATCAGCAAACAGCAGCGTTTGCCAGCCAAACTGTAAGTGCAACAGGGTGGACAAGCTTGACTGCCTGGTTTCTGGCGCTGCGTGTTTTGAAACCTGGCTGTGCACTCAGGCACACCCAAGATTCAAAGTCAGTTAAAGTCCTGTCTGCCCAACAAGCTGCGAATGCGTAAGCTGAGGCCGTGACTTATCTGGGAGAGAGATGCAGACAATGCCTTGGAATTGCCCAGTTCTCTCTGGTTTATTACAAACAAGTGGAGCTGACCCACGCTCACTTGCCTTGCCACTTTGTTTTCCACAGAAAACAGAAGTTCAGTCTTGGTTTACAACCAAAAAAAAAAGTATACAGCTTTGACTTTTCACTCATTCCTCTTATTTCCCTCACTTTGGTGGTGCAGAGGACAAGGTGTGTACTGGGAGTTTTTGCTGTTTCATGGTCCAGGTCTTTCAGACAAGCAGCTGCCTGATGTTTTTTCCAGCTATTCCTCTCGAGGGGTATGGTGAAACTGCACATGCTGTCCACATGCCCACCCCAAAGCAGGAGAACTGGCTGCGAACTCACCGGCAGAGTTCAGTCTGTCAGAGGTGAGGAGCAATACGTGCTCTCCTCGGTGATGTTAGTCCTCTCCGGGATGAGCTGGCAGGCTGGATGAAACACCCCGCTGACTGCATCGGGCTTGCACATCTGCTCCAGTCCATTCTCCACCCTAAAAGTCGGATCACTACATATAATGTTTGTCTGGAAACTCCCCTCCCCTCAAGACAATCTGTTCTAGCATTACAGTGTCCTGACTTTCTATGAGTTTTCATCATGTCCAACCTAGATCTCCCTCACTGTATATAAAATCTGTAAGCTCTGACTTACTTTCCTGTGGAGTTTCTGCCAGTTCTCTGAAGCTTGGACATCTGTTGCTGGCACACAAGTACTTGTGGGGGAAAAGGCTGTGAATGGGGGCAAGGAGAGATTCCTTCCCCAAGATGGCAGGGAGAGGCTGCGATGCCTGCTTCGCCTTGCAACCCATCCCAGCTACTGAGAGAAGAGAGCAGTTCCCTTGAAGAATGGTTCCTAGATGATTAGTTGTTGCTCTCTCTTTTTCTACATATAAAAGCATATTTTTGTACCTACGTCTTGTAAATACCAAGTAGCCATTGTTTCCCCAGCACAAACTGAAAAATTTTCCCTTGTTGCCAAAAATTCATTCAGAATGACACATAAACACATTAAAAGTCACTTACCAAGTTTCAAACAATGGCAGCATCTTTGCAGCTCCTCGTTTCCAGGTCCTTGTTAGCTCTTCAAGCAGTATCAGCACAGCAGGTAAACCAGCATGACCTCTGGCAGGTTTGCTCTCCTGTCCTCTGGGCCATGACGAACTTGCTCTGGGTCAGCACATCCATGTGTTGATGTTCCATTCTGGATCTCGGTGGCACCTTCTGCTCTTTCTGTAAGTGCTGTTGGGAAACCACTGGATCCTGGAGCTCTTTAGGACCAGCACGTTTCTGCTTCAAAGATCTGGCTTCTGACAGCCAAGTTATTTTGCTCCAGGTCTTGCAAACTGGTGGACAGTGAGAAAAAGTAACGTTATGAGATGTGGATGTAAGGCTGATCAAATGGGCGTGGTGATCAGACATAAGGAAACAAATTGGGTCTTAAAATATTTACCTCTGATGTAGCAGTTTTCAGGCCTCAGCGCAGGATGCCATATGCAGGATTAATCCACACTCAAATGCCTTAATCCACATTAAATGGGTCCCTTTACATAAAATACATCATCCCTAAAATAACTCATTAAAAACCCAAATTAAGAAAGATAGATCCAGCCTACCATCTCTGGATGCCATAATTTCCCTTTTGCAAACTAAACGGTTGTTCCACTCCATTCAGCTATCCCATCACTTAATGCAGCAGGGTGGGACAGGGTGGGAGGACTGGTTTGCAAAAAAAGGTCCCATGCTTCAATACACATTCACAAAACTCCCATGAAATGATGACGCTGTGTTTGTATACAAAAAGCTTCACCAGCTACAGTGATGATACCCTGAAGCTTTTATCAAATGACAAAGTGAACAATGCATTAGTCAAGAACACCTGAAGTAACCTCAAGGCGAGCTCATTGGGTTACGTGGGTGTCCTACTGAGGGATATAAATACAGATTTCCCCCGTGATTTAAATAAAACAGAGCAGTTGCTAAAATAAAGGTTAGAAAGGCTTTCCACAGCCTGTGGCTGTTTGTGTAGCACACTCGGTTCTGGTAGGCAATGGTTACACGATATTCTCTTGGTGGAAATAAACATCCACAGGTTTTAAGAAATAACCAGGGCTCTTGGATAACTCTAGAGAGCATCTCACAGTGATGAAAACAAGCTGCACTTCCTTGTTTTAATTAAAAAAGGTAATGGCAAACCAGACTGAAAGCCTCCTGAGCTTCAGGCAGGACACGCAGATGGAAAAGGGGCAATGCCTACTGTGCAGAAGTTAAAGGTTACTTATTAAAATCAAGGGCTCTTTACTCACTCTAGATTTCTTTACTTGCAGTAGCTTAAGGGTTATTTTTCAACCAGAGTGGAAGCAACTCATCAGACCAGTGGCAGCTGAGCCATACAACAGGCTGTACTTTGTTCTGGGAAGTTGGGAGTAAACACATAGTTTTTAGTCCAGCATGTAGCCCTTCAAAATAAGAAGCAGGTAGCGACTGATGCTCTTTCCCCAAAGATCAGACTTCAAAAGAGAATGGGCTCCAGCAGTGGGGCGATGAATACACAAGTTGCGAATACAGGATGGTGATAATGTGAACAGCCAGACTCTTCAAGCAGCAGCAACACCTGAGACACGCTAAACTCCTGGGATTAGATGCAGGTTTCTTCTTTTGTTAAATTTAATACTGCCAAAGCCTCCTGTGTCCAGCAACAAACTGGCTGAGCTACTTGTAAGAGGATTCAGAGAAATTTAAGAGGCTTCACACTATAGCTATTTTTCGGCACCTGACTGTAGGTTTTGACACTGAAGAACTTCATTAATTATGGATAGAACACAGCAGGATTATCTTCACTATGTTTTGAATTTAGAGGCTCTTTCACATAAGCAATATTAGGAAGTTGCTTGTCATCTCCTTTAATTTCTTATTTTAACTTCACAACTAAAAGGACCGAAGAATGTCAGCAGCCTTTCTGCTGTCTCCCTGGTCGACAGTTGAATGTACAAAACCGGTGCAAAAATTGACAAAGTAGGACAGGTGCTCAGAAAACCTTTATACTCCAAATTCTGTTCCTGAGGCATAAAAACCATAATTCAAGTACTTGCTTTACCACGGTGTACTGATGTGCCCTGCTTCTTCAATACTCGGCATGAGCCACTTCTTTTTTTACAGAAATAACCCAACTTCCTCCAACCCACCTCTGAAGCAGGTGAGCTATTGTAGAGAAAGACCGACACACCCAGCAGAGTGCTGACTTGGTTATTTAAAAAGATTATATTCAATAACGTATAACTCGGACCAAACCACATATTAAAAAAAAAAAAAGACTACAAGAGAAACCAGGTTTGAAAGAACCATCTTACAACGAAGATGGACAAGCTATTAGCCCTTGGCAAGCTAGACAACGATTGCACACAAAAGCACAAGCTGTATAAAACCCAAAGGAGATGGCAGAGAGATTTCTAAGGCTTTCTGCCCTTTTATTCTTTTCCTGATCCAACATGTCTTCTGATTTCATTCCGAGAAAGTTTCAAGGTCATGTCAGAACAGTCAGAAATTCATCTCTCGAATGTGCAAAATTCAAACAAGTTTACACAGACAGATAAAATTGCAAAGGTAAAAAACAAAACTAAAGGCCAGGATCATGGGTTAAAATATTTCTTGAGTCCAAGAGATTACAGTTTGGGTATATCTGAAAACATATTCCAAACTTTTAAAACAAGCTACAGTCTTTTTTGAGTGATAAAAAGGTTTATTTTTTGAGGAAAACTAAAGGACTCTTCTGATGAACACTTTCCTTTCCACTATATTCCCATTTGCTGACAGACTTGTTCACACAACAACCTCCTGCTTCTCCTCCACTTCTCACTCTTCCCCACGGTTACAAGCTTTTTTGACAGCAAAAAACCGTCTCGACTCTCATCCTGCCTTTGACAGAAATTTGCCATGGAAGTGGTATCTGTTCAAAAGAAGTGTGAGCTCAGAGATAGGGGGGAGGTATTTAAAAAGTCTATAAATAGCACACTGAATGTGTTAGGGAGCTACTTCCAGGCTACGTTACAAACAAGCTCCTGTGTCCAAGCCACCATTCTCAGTCACCTATATAAAAGTAGTGACAGCTAGACTCCAGCAACAGGAGGCATCTTCTTCAAGACTCTGAGAAGTCTGAATTACCCCTTCCAAGCAAGTTTCCCTGGTTAAGGAAGACCCAAGATCAACTGCTTTGTCTACAACCCACAATGCACAGAAATGGTATTTGCAAAAAAGCCCTTCGGATGGGAAGAGAACAAAGAAAAGGAAGACATTTCTTAAATGATCAATGCCACAGCATTTGGCTTTACATATCTGGACTGAAACATTTTGTTTTGTCGGTACAGCATCTTTTGCTGAGGAATTTCTACCTAGACATCACAATGCTGACTCCAGACAAGCAAGGTGACAGAATCCAGTCCAATCCCTAGCCATGACTGCGGTCAGGTAGTCTTGGGTGGTTGGATGGAGGGTGACTCAGGGAAGTTCTTAGAAAGCAATCCATTTTTCAAACCAGTGTTCACAGCTGATCTTGGGTCTGTTTTGGAGATGGAGCTGTTGTCACAACCACAGTGGAAACTGCTTTAGTAGAGGCAGACACTGTTCCCTGCTGGAGATGGGAGGCTGGTACTGTTTGAATTCGCACCTGTTTGAAATGGAAAAGAAAACCACCTCACGTCAGGAACAACCTGGTGACATATTGCACTCGCATCGTACTCTGAGGCGCTGGTAAACTATCTGGTTCTGTTGCTGACAAAAATTCAGTTATATGAACAAGACCAAGCACCTAAACACAACAAGAACAGAATCGGGGAGAAGATCACTCCATCCACAGTTTTTTGAGTAGAAGTCAGCTGCTTTTACAAGTTTTCAGAAGGATTTGGATCCATTGAACGCTTGACAGACTTGTTACTAGCAGCTCTCAATGCAGTTTAATGCTCTGGAATTACAGAACACTAAGTTTCCAGACAGAAAGATGGATATGCAAAGAAGCGATGCGACTTCTTCAAGAAAAGGCAATCTGCAGAAAGCACTACAAAAAAAGCCAAGTGTACAGAAACAATCCTGCAAGCAGTTGGGAACCTTTCCTGACAGGATTTTTGGGTTTACACCCATTATACTATCAGTGCTTCAAAAAACATTTCAAAACTGTATTTGTAAGGAGGGAAGGTGAAGGAGATGATGCGCTGCACATGCTTCATGCAGACACTACAGCCAAGCTGTGCACCGGTACTTTTTGGGGAACCCCGTGTATCGAGTGTAAAGTCCTCACGGAGATGCTAAGTCACCAAAAAGCAAATAACAGAACCATTCTAGGTGCCATTACCTGCGTGGCCTGGCCTTGCTGCTGCAGCTGCTGCAGTTGCTGTGCGGTCAGGAAACTCACTGGCTTGTTCCCAGCTATCAGTTTTGTCCCTGCGGGCATCGTAGTCAGGATGATATTTCTACCTAACCCACTGATGCTAAGGAAAGAGAATTTGTAAAAGATTAGCAAAACAACAAATTTCAGACTCACAAATTGTTCTCCAGTTGCTAGGAGATGAAAGTTACTTATCTATTTTACTAATGATTTTAAATATTTTTTTTTCCCCCCCATAAAACTGGCAAGCACACAAGTGACAAGTTCCTGTCAACATTTATCGCTGAGAGAGAATTACTTTATCACACAAACTAAACCCTCTGATTCTGGACCGTGCACATCCCTGGGTTAGTCTGATCAGACCTGAACACTTTTCAAGGAGCGCAGAAAACAGCCGAGCACACAGTGTTCTGCCTTGAAATATGAACTAAGGGACACACTACCAGAATTCATGGAAGAATAAACAAAAAACTTCAATATCTGAACGCCAGAGGAATCTGCACTCAGGCAGTTAACGCTTCCGTAGTTTCTCTAGTAGAGAGATGGATTCAGATTACACAGTCACCAGGTTAATTCTTGCTCAAACACAGAACTAATATAATAGCTGATTTCAAAACAAAGAACATTTATTCTTCAGTGTATTTGCTAGAACCTACATCTCAGGGCACCCAAACAAAGACTATCTTCTCCTTGCCAGACACCATATTCATTCGGTGTCTTGCAGCTAATTGCCCTATTAACGAACTGCAAGTTGCTTCCGCTCTCTGCTTGCTAGCTCCCCAGCAACCCACTGAACACAGACCTTCCTCAGCCTATTTCTGCAGCGAAACTACCCGACGCAAAGTACTCACTTGGCCCCGAGGTTGCCCTTGATGATGGGGGCAGTCACCACGCTCTTGCCTTTCACTGGCTGGCTGATCACCGACAGAGGCACCGTTATTCGTGCTGGCAGCTTACCCTAGAGAAGTGGAGGAACGCATGAGGAACCATGGGGAGTTCAGCAGAGAAACTGCTTGACAACAAATCACCGCTCAGCTTGTTCTTCAGGAGGCCTGGGAGTAGAAACCAACAGCAGCTTTGCAGATGAAATCCATGCTCCATTTCAGGCTCACTAAAATTCACCTCCATCTCATTCACTTCACAGCTGCCCTAAAAACCCATACCATCTTTGAACCACGCTATTTCTCTGGGATGGATCATTGCATCTGTTCATTATTTTTGTCCTTAGAAAGCTACAGTATAGCCTATTCAGCTCTATAGTACCGTTTATGGTGCCTTCAGCTTTGGGCATTAAAACTGTATTAAATGGGGAATTTGGTAAAAAAGTTAATACAATAGCAAGCACTTCTAGTTCTGACACCATTCCAAGGGAAGTTGTTTCAGAGGTGTGGGGTGAGACGCTGAGCTGCACAGGTAGGACTTCAGATAAGCAAAGTTTATTTTATTCACCCGCAACAGGAGGTAAGGGAAGACCTGTCTGACTGTTTTCTGGTCATTCAGCCTTCATCTACACTTCCAACATCATGAAATTAATGACCCACACTCTACAGTACTTAATTTGAACCTTCGTGGATGTAAAGAGAAGTTTCCAGACACAAACCACCACTACATTTCAGCATTCCCCTTTTTCACCCACCTCCAGAAAAAGCTTAGCATTACTTACTGCCTGGGATGTAGACACCACGGTGGTGCTGACGGGTACCTGCCGCACAGCAGTGGCTCCTGCGCCTATCGTTATGGGAGTCCCAGCAGCTCCTGAGGCCACAGCGACCGCTTTCGACACTGTGGCACTCATGGTTGGTAGAGAGACAGCTGAGGTATGGACTGTGCCGGGCACGCTCACGGCTGAGGAGGAGGGCACTTGCTTAGCGTGAGTAGCTACAGTAATAGTCTGCCCGGCTTTGGGCGGCATCACGCCCAGCCCCTGCACGATTCTGATAGTCGCAGCCGGTTTGGCCTCGGTGGACGCCACTGTAGTGATGGCTTTGCTCTTCTGATCCGCCACAGTCATGCCCAGAGCAGGCATCAGTCGGAAAGCGGAGCTTGTCGGCTCTGCAGTCTTTAAGTCAGGAGTCACTTTAACCACCGTGCTTCCAGCTGGGCTGGAAGAAGCCGAAGTGGCCGTGCTAGTCTTGGCTGGAGAATCAGCAGTCTGGACAGGATTGGATGTCACGTGCAAAGTTGCAGAGATGCCTTTCCCACTGGCACTGCTTCCCGCAGCGGCTGTGAAGAGGTCCTGAGTCAGTTTGACAGTAGTGACTTGAGATTTGGCCAGGGTGGCCATCATATCCGGGGTGATGCGCAGCACGGTCTGTCCCTTCGCGTCTGTGGTGATAGAGGACGGGGGCAGGCGCAACACATCCTTTCCCTGGATCCGAAAATTGGTCGCTGTGAGTGGGATCCCACTTCCAGGCTGGGTTTTCATGCCTAGTTGTCCGGTAATAGCCACCTGGAAGAGATCAGAAAAACGTCTGTATCAAAACAGGACACAAAGTAAAAGAAAACTTCCCAACAGGATATTTGCTCTTTTACCTGTACGTGCAAATGGGGCTCAAATGCACCAAGCCAGCACCTACCTAAATCTGTACAGTCAAGAACTCATAAACTTTACAGCCCACTACAGTTTTCACTTTTTTTTTTTCCACATCTGCATATCATGCCTGCGATAACAAACAAGAAATGACTGGGTCGTGAAGCCCAGTTCCTTGTCTCCCTCTCTCTCACCTGCTTGATGATATTCTGACCAGCTACGTTCTGGATGACAGTGGTGGAGGAGGTGCTCGGAGCAGAACTGCCTGGAGAGCTGGTTACTGGCTTTACCGCAGGACTGGGCGCTGCAGACAGTCCCGTCACAGTGATCCCCGTCTGTCCTGTCACTGAGCTTCCAGGTCTTTGCACCTGCGCTGGGCTGGTTTGAGCTTTTACCGGCAGAGTCATCACAGCCTACAGAAAGACACAGAGGCAGCCTGTGAGCAGACTAACACAATACTAACAGACTAATAAAATAAATAGGCAATGGGATGAAAAAAAGAGCACTTAACAATACTGTTTATGCACAACTGTTTCTATGCTCTGGCTTGGCAGTTACTGCATGTTCCAAGTAAGTAACCCTTGTGACCCATATAAAAATACTTAAAAGAAGTCAGATTCGAAGTCAGAGCTACTCCACCCTTTCCACGCAGCCAAACTCACCTGAGGGAGAACTTTGGTTTGTGTGGCTGTGGCTGGAACACGGATTTGAGGCACTGATGTAGGTTGCTGCTGCTGGGTGACCACCGGGGCTTGCTGAGACACAGCTGGGAGGCTGGACTGGGCAGTGACCACCCGGACCTGTGGCAGTCCCGAGGAGGTGGTGTGACTTACCACCCGGGTGGGAGGTGGCTGCGGCCCCGGCTGCGTCGGTGGACTCTGGGCTGTGGAAAGCAACGTCCCGAGCTGTGGCATGGTCGGGGATGATACCAGGAGAACGCTATGGAAAAGATAAAGCCAGTAGGTCAGCGAAGACATAGGAAACAATAGAAAGAACCAGTGATATTCACAAGCGATGTACGAAACAGAAGAAGTACCTTTGGCTGGGTTTTGCTGGTTCTGGTCCAGCACTAGATACACTCTTGCTAACCACAGACACTGGGGGGGGTGAAATAGGCGTTGCTGGTAATGCCGGTGCAGTGGGTGTCACAGGAGTCACAGGAGTTGGTGGCATGCTGGAGTCACTAAGGCTCAGCTGACTGGGCTCTGATGTGCTGCTGGGGAGCGCTTTCACAGAACTCTCCTTGCTACTAGACTTCTGCAAAGAAACCATGACAAGCATGAAGGTCTTCCCAAAAACTGGGTTTGATGGCTGCACTCCTTATAAGAAGGGGAGCTGAGGACTTTACGCGGAGTTCTGTGTGGTTATGAATGATGTCCCAGTGCTAAATCCTGAAAGCACAGACTAACCTCAAAACTCTGTCTGAAAGACCATTCTTAGGACAGGGAACACAAATTAATTCCAATAATCTTTCTGCTGGGATCAACAAGGACAACAGTGGAAGCTGGGAGGTGCAAAAGTCCTCTCTTTCCCTTTTTATTTTGTGCACGGGTGCTAGACCTACACCAACATTCATAAACATGATGAACTGGCAACTCAAATAGGTGGCAATTTTCATCAGCCACTACGGATGCAGCATTTATGGATTAAGTTAAGCCTGTATCTCCTTCCCAGTCTCAAAAGAATCTGTGCAAAGAAATTTACCATTTTAGCTGGAGTTTTTGGCTTCTGCTGAAGAGCTTTCTTGGCCTTTGCTGCAGCAGCTTGAGCCTGGTGGATCCGTTCTGCAAACACAAATTAATGGTTAGAACTCCTGAACAGAAGCAAACGGATTTAAGAAAGAGGCCAACTCAGAACTGAAAGTTCATCTTCAGACAAGACATCAAATACGTACACTGTCATGTACTAGTGCAAAGAAAAATACCACGTAAAATTAGCCCAAAAGGCTGAGAATAAGACACAGAAGAAGTTCTGAATGTACATATGTGCGCAGTTCTTGTACTCAGGATGCTGTTTTTCAAACAAATACTTCAAACTGACACACTGCTCTGCAAGACTGGATTGAAGTGCTGATGGGCTAGCATTAGCAAACTGGTTACAGAACAAAGCTAGACTGAAAAATTAATGTTCATTATCCAGCTGGACTGAAGAAGCTCAAGAGATTTTTAAACATTTTCAACTCTTAAAGATATCATCAAGCCAGGCTTACCAAACTCTTCCTCGCTCCTGTCCCGGTGCAAGTAGATCCACAACTTGCGTCCAATATCGTATTTCACACAGGGATCCTTCTCATAGTGTAATCGATCCAGAGCACCGCTAACAACAGTATTAACCTGAAAGTTCAGAATTCACAGAATTACCAGCTGTCCCTGGTTGGGCTAGCCAAAAGAGAAACGTAAATGAAAAGCAACCCTATTTGGCATAAAACCTAGGTAAGCTGCTAGCAATCCATATGAGCATGGACTGTCTGAAAGCAGATGTTGCAGCACAGGATGCTGTTTGCCACCTGGGATTAAATGGAGCTTCCACCAAAGCTGAGAGCTCTGAAAATGGACTGTTTCTGAATCTAATACGTGAGCAGATATATGCCACAGTGTTAATTCTGTGGCTTTTCTAGCTGTTTTTTCATCGTCCAGAGCTCGATGCAGATTTGCAGCAGCTCACCAGAGTAGAACACAACTCTCATTCACTAGTCAAAGCAGCATAAAAATTATCGGGCCTCAGCCACTGAATACTGCCCAGGTCTGCACAGTGTATTTTTAGGAGAATCTGTTCAAGGCTAGAAATGACATCAAACTTACTTGAGCACTTGTGACATCAGGAGCTAGGAACTGGGAATCTTTAAGCAGCTCACAGATTTCAGCACGAGTTCCTTCTCCATTAGGAAGGCGAGCAGCAGCATCACGAACTGAAATACAAAATCAGAACTTAAAGCTTCCAGCCCTAACTAGGTATTCAAGTACTTCGGCAGATACACTTTGATACTGAGCTCTTGTCCCTGCTCTCTCTCTCCCCTGCTCACTAAAATTGAGCTCCCGTGATCCCTCAGAGATATGACCACAGATTACAAAGGATCATTTCACATTATAGCAACTGTGCTGGCTTTGTGCTAGGAGTGATGAACTTGGGGAACAGCACTGAGCCCCAGGATGACTTTGCAATGCCCCAACTTCACAACAGTGTACTGAAACCACCACTCTTTTGTTTTCCAGTTAGCTGAGCCCTGGCTTCAGCCAGCCCCATGGACTCTCCTCCCCATTTCCCATTTTGTCTCAGACCAACAGTGACACACAGATGCCTTTTTTTTCTAGGTTTTCCTGCTCCCGACTTTTCATCACCTTCATTTCATATCATTTATTTCTTCTTCACTTATGCCATCCCAGCCTGCCCATCTTTTCCCTTTATAATGCAGATACCTAAAGTCATTGCTTGGGGCGGGTCAGGGCAGCCTTTTTCTATTTAAAAAAATTTTTTTGGCCATCACCTTACCAAGGGACAAGATGGTGACATATGCAGGTCTGTCTGAGCGTAGGAGAGAATGCTCTCGGGCTTTGTTTAATGAAGTTTCCTTGTCAAACACCCCCTTCACAGGCCCAACAACTGACTCGAAGCCATGCATACGGAAAGTGAAAGCTTTGTGGGGCTGGCTGTAACGGTAACGCTCCTGTATTTGAGGACAAGAGGACTGAAATTTAGCAGGAGTTTTGATATTAAGCAGCTTTTGAAATTAAGATGATGCTCTTCTTACCTGCTCCTGAAACACACGTTTCTCCTCTCCAGTGCTAGGTCGGACTACATAGTCAGTCCTTCTGAAACAAAGGTCACCATCAGTTCTGAGCAACAAGCCCACAACCATCCCAAAGAACACCCCAAAGGACTAGTCATCTCATCCTTTTGGCAAATTCTGAAAGCATTTATTATGATAATGTAAAGTAGGCCTGCAGAGATCTTAAAATACGCTCTACACTGAAGGTAAGCAATGACTGTAAATACTCTAGTTATCAGGAGATAACTTGGGGAAAAATCAGGTGACTTTGTGTAAAATCAGACTATTGAGTTCCCTCCAGCCCCAGGATGTTAAAACCTGTTTATTTTAGGCAACCAGCCGTTCAGATCCAAAAGCACAAGGACCAAACTTTATATCTTTATCAGGCACTGCAGAAGCTTTCAAGCAGTATTATACACTTACACTCTGGGAATTGGTGTGGCATCTGAGCTGTCTTCATTTTCCTGTAAAAAACCAGAGAAATTTCAATGTTGGATGGAACCCAGTCAGGTTTTGTGCTTCTAGAAAGTGATTTTTACTGACTCACTTTGAAAAAAGTCTGGTCTTTGGTCTCCAGCCACAGCTGAAACAGTGCTGCCAACTCCTTCTCATGATCTTGGCAGGAACCTAGTTGAAAAAATCAGGAAAAATAAGGAAAATAAATCTTTTGTTATGAAGCCAGCTGCTTGTACCTCCCAGTCACCTCCTACTCCCCTCCCACCTCTACGCATCACCAGTCACACGGCATTTTCCATACTTCACAGATGCTCCAATTTCAATATGTGAACACATCCAGACTTAGGTAAGTGCTAAAACCTAGTTATTGTCCTAGGCTGGTACAAAGGACAGTGCTCCAACCCCTGTCAGAGCAGGCAAGACACTGAGACACAGCCACCTGCTGTTTGCAGATTGTTCCTACTCTCCAAAGTAACCCCAGTCTCTGAACAATCAGAAGACAGGCTCCGCAGAAGGGCAAATATGAAGGTGTTCATACAGATTAGGAGGGTGACACAAACGCAGTTAAATCAGCAACATAAAGAAATAAAGCCCAGTGCCTCTGCTCACTTGTTCTCTCTTTGCTGCTGACACTAATGTCTTGGGAAAACCTAGAATGTAAAACACATCTTCGCTCAGCTAAAAGAAAAGGAGTAACAAATGAATTAACAGCTCTGCTTGTCTTTCTCTCCAAGTCCTGGAAAAAACAAACCAACCTTTACTATAGTAGAAATCATAGGAGAGCACAATACTCACCAAGCAATTTCCACTGCTGAGTTTTTTCCTTGAATTCAACAAAAGGTGAGAAGCTGGAAGGAGCATCTACAATGAAAAATGTGCACATCAGAGACATCACACAATTGTCCAACCCCCAAATCCTGCTGTTGAGTTAGACTCATAATGACAGATAAAGCATTTCAAGCCATTATGTAAGTGCATCTCTGAATTTCCACTTGCCCAAAGGGAATGTAAGCATCTCAGAGTAACAGTGCAAGCACAAGAACAGAACAGGACAGTGAGTCTTTCATCTACAGGCTGTCAGATGAGAGCCTGTTCATGCTGTGAGACACCAGGAACTGTTACTGCACGGTGACTATTCCTGGGCTCACGGGAAGCAAACTCGGGATTTACAGCGTTCACCAGCGTTACGGAGAACACTAAGTATCCATGCTGCAAAGGCCACTACAATCTACACTGTCTCTCCCCTTAAAGCTTCCCACTAGGCAAATGAGAACCACAGAATAACTTAGTTTGAAAGGAACGTCTGAAGCGCAGCTGGTCCAAGCCCCAGGTCAACGCTGGGCCAATTTCATGTTTCCCATGGATTGCTCAGGGCACCATCTAGTTTATTTTTTATTATCTCTGAAGACAGCCACAATGTCTTCACACCAGGAAAAGACTAATTTCTTCCTGCCTCAAACATTCTGCCTGAAGCGCATGATCTGAACAGGATAAACTGTCTTTCTAGAGGCAATTTCACACACATTTTTACGTACTCGGGAATCAAGCTGGGTCTCATCTACGATCCAGATGCAAAACCAGTTTACCACAATTGAGAAATATAAGCCATAAAGCCTATCATAGAAACACTGTCAACAATACAATGATTTATTGTAGTGATGAATGAAAAGTTGATTTGAGCTATAACAGAAACCAGAGCTGATCAGAACTAAGGTACAAGCATCATCAGAATTTTTAACAGCCATTCTCACCTCTGCTGTCACCTGTCAAGTACTGCAAGGCAGGTAAAACCAGTTCAGACCAGTTAGGGGCAAAGGAGAACCAGTTGTTTAGTGCACTGGCAGGAGATGATTGCCAATCTAGAATTTTATCTTCAAGCTGAAGAGGAAAAAGAAATATTCTGTTAAAGATCTCACACTTTAAACTATGTCTGTTTGAACAGAAAACAGAACAGGTAAACATATCCAGGGGACAAAAAGATTTCTGCATATATATACAAAAAAAAAATCACCTGACTTTTTCAAGTAACCATAACATGGTATTTCAGACAACAGATGCCAAAAA
This sequence comes from Syrrhaptes paradoxus, assembly GCA_013400615.1. NCBI lineage: Eukaryota > Metazoa > Chordata > Aves > Pterocliformes > Pteroclidae > Syrrhaptes > Syrrhaptes paradoxus. The sequence continues at coordinate 143,825 of VZTO01004807.1, read as the reverse complement.
GGGTAAAAACCTTCCCCACTGTCTCTGCCCTTAATATATACAATATATCTAACCACGATATAAGCAGGTATGGAAAGACTTACAGATTCAACTGACCAAATTGATGACACAAGTTAAAAACAGAATGTGGTATGCACTCCCAAAGGGTTTCAGGTCTTTAATATGTAATCTACATCTTCTTATAATTTACAGGACAGCTCTGGAGAAAAATCTCTATTACATAGCTATAAAACCCTCTATCCCCTCATTTTGCTTTCTGCAAAGATTCCTAGGTAAGCGGGTGGTTCCTTACCACAGACAGAGTAGCAGGTCCTTCCAGAAACAGTATCTCCAAAAGGAGGAAAAAGAAGCTGGAGGATATTTCATTTATTCCGAGGCACGGCTTCATCTCTTCAAGAGGTCTTCAAATGAAAGAGAACACAGCAGAATAAGTTCCCTGAGTAAATATCCACCTTCATCTACAAAGATGAACACCACACATTTCACACAGCCCCGCAAAAGTCCCACAAAAATCTGAGCTGCCACCTGTGTTGCTCTCCCCATCTGTGCTAGGTGTTTGGGGCCCTTGGAAGCACTTACTCCTCTTTGACAGACGACAGAGGGATGGGGGAAGGATCCTGCGACATTGGTGGGATTCCATCTGCATTGCTAAGAGAGTCAGCCAAATCTTCCACCTCAGATTTAATAACCTTCAGCTTTTTTTTCTTCTTATCGTCCTTTTCCTTCACCTTTTTCTTGAGGGTTGCAAGGTCAAATAAGGCTTTAGATACGATAAAAGATAAGAGGAATAATGAGAAAAATTTATTACCATGTTTCACTGAGAATCCTAAATCCACAAAGAGCAAAAATCTATCGAGGCCACCTTCACCCTCAGCTTTTCACACACACAGGATACTCTATATTCATGCAGTGCACGAGTACCGTTACGCAAATCACTGACCTGCTAAAGAACCCTTCCTGCCAGCATTTACTCGAGTCATAATGTCCTCAAGAGTCACGTCTGTCGTCACCAGATCAGGGTGGTCCTACACAGGACAATGGGACAGAAATTAAAATTGGGAAAAGACAAAGTGTTAAGATAGCAACAAGGGTACAGAAGATAACAAAGTACTGAAATGCCCCAAAATTGTCCAGAATCAGCTTATAAAGTTATTTACTGCAATAAAAGTTGGGAAGTCTTCTAACCCTGAAATCCACAGTTTTGTCTCTCCAAAACACATCACTAAAATTACAAAATCTTCCTAAACAGATAAGTATAAACAGGAGTTGCATATATATGCTGACAATCAAATACAGGTTACAATAAAGGGCTGAAGAGCGGTTGGACACAAAAAAGTAGCAGTCATTTTGTCACCCAGAAGTACCCTGAACTTTACTGCTAACAGATAAAAGACTAATAGATAAAACACAGTCCCACCCCCTCCCAGACCTCTTGACATCTTACAGGTTGACGTTTTCGTTTCTCATGGTGCTTCCGCAACATGATCTTCAGATCCCTTTCCCCAAGTTCTATCTTGTCTGCAATGAAAAAACATTCAGCAATTACTTGCAGTTTTCCATTACTGTTACTTTACAGACCTCTTAGAATGCCATTTTCTATCCACCCCCACTTTCAATAATCTCCAAATTTCAACAACTAAATTTTCCTTTTTTGAATTTCATTCTTTTTATCAACCAATCAATTTCAACAGTTTCTTCCTTGGGTCATCAGATTTCATAGTTGAGGTGAGTATGGAAGTGAAAAGAAGGGAGAACCAGCTCTGCTGCATAAAGAGGCTGCAGACCTGATTACAGTAACCTTTAGGAGGGATTCCCTCGGAACATTCACCAAAATATTTCAGACGGGACTACGCTAACAATTCAACCATTAAAGGACAAATATAAGAGCAAGATCAGTAGCATGAACTGAGACCCTTGTGTTAAAATACTAGCCTTCCAAGGAGAAAAAGATTAAATAAACTGGGAGAAGAGACAGCTGTTTTGGACACTGCAAAAATGAGGCACTACAAGATTTCCCATCAAAGAGCAGATTTTCAAACCAATTTCTTGCAGGGTCTCAAAGTAATTCACACCCCTGAATCTGTATTGACCCCTGGTTTGGTTCTCACCTGCTGTTTTCATGTCCATGGTTGACAGCGTGGGGATCACTCTCAGGGGAACTGGTGGACTTGGACAACGTGATGGAGAGCTTGGAGGCCAGGAGCTTAGATCTAAAATAAATAGAGAAATACATTTATTTCTGCAAGACGTAGCACCAATCTACATAACTCTATTCCCCTGTGTTCAAAGCCAATAAAATTGAATAAAAATAGTGTTCAGTCTCCATTCTTCTACCAAAGACACTGTCCCCACATCAAAAATTTGTCTTTCTCCATTCACATAAAAAAATTAATCTTTCTCCATTCACACCCCGAGTCCTTAGTTCAGTGCAGGGCATTACCTTCTTCATCAGAAGACAAGGTAGTGTCTCCACACTCCTCTTTCACTTCCCTCAGTATCTTCAAGTACCGCCGATGTGTCCGTCTTTCTCGTTCTTCTGTGTCGTATGTTGTCATGGATAAGTGCTTTCTCCTTCGGGTCATATCAGGGCCTCCTTTCCTAGCTAACTCCAGCAAGTGCTGGAAGATGAGACACGTGTGACATGAGCACAGTTTCAGCAAGCTTAACATGTTGACGCAGTAAGCACCTCAGTCCTTTATGTGATAACCCTTATAAAGTATCGGTGTCTGCCACACAAGACTTGACACCCAGCACTTTAGACGACCAATAAAAGGGGAAAAAAGCAAAAAGGAACCTCTGCACCTTCATCTGCACACACAGTACCTCATGGTCATTTTATATGGACTGTTGAGACTAATCTAACCATTGGTCAGAGATTGATTTGTGCAGTTTCCATGCCAAATACCCAACACAGACGTGAGAAACTGTCTCTTTTGGAGAGAACATCTTACTCCTTATGACTACAGAGAAAATAACTTCCTACACACTTCTGTATTCTTTTTCCTATATCCCTGTGGGGTGTTTTAACAAGACAGACTTTCACCTTCATCCGTATGTTTCAGCATCTAAGCATAATGAAACAATCAATGAGCAAGGATTTACAATGAATACATTTCAGCTGGCAGCAATTAGCTGACAACAATATCCACAGAGAAAGACTTCACTGGGGTTTAACTGACACCAGAATCAGTTTAGTGTCTATTCTATACCAGACCCCAGTGAAGCTGGGAATTCATACAACTACATAGTTAGCAACCTCACTCCTTTCAGAAGGACAGAAATGGTAGAAAATTAAGGCAGAATGATTTGTTAATAGGACAGTAAGGTGCAACGGGGCAAACGCAGGAGTTGGGGATAAGGTGGGCATGGAAAAAAAGACACTATGCACAAGTGAGAGTCATGTGAGTTTCAAAACATGAAATTTACAAACCTAACAATGCCTCTAGCATTCTCATATTATAGGGGCCACTGGAAAACCAGAAAAGCAGCATTCATTAAAGGAAAGGCCTCAGACAATTGCAAATGCACAAATACCAAGACAACCTATCCATTAGAGAACACAAGAAAGCAATGACCGCGTCCCAAAGACACTCACATTGCGAGATGCCAGAATCTGCTTGAGCAGTCGGTAGAAGTACTGCTGCTGCGAGCTCAGGTAGCGTTTGTACTGGGACTTAAAGCACAGCTGCCGGTATTTCACAACTTCAGGATTGAAGTGTCCATCTGTAAGAAAGAAGTAAAAAACACTTAAGTTTTCATCAACTGCTAGTTGAGAGCTTAACCCCAAAAATACACAGAAGTTTATTACGCGCACTGACCCCGGAAGAGTTTCTGGGCGATGTGCAGTGGATTTCCAAAACGGAAGTTTTCACCGCTGAACAATGCAGAGATGAGTTTGTTCTGATGCTCTCGGTTGTTTTCAGGAAAGTGAGGCAGGAATTTTTTCAGGTGGTCTTGCTGCGCATCTGTCAGAACCTCCTGCCACGTGGACAAGCTGACCACTTCAAAGAAGATCTCAGGCTAAAGAAAGCAAAAAAACAATAGTGAAGAAAACGCATCCACGTCCTTGACAATCTTCTAGCCCTTAAGGCTTTTTGTGGTTAAATGACACAAGACAGGAGAGTGTCTCACATCAAATGAAGAAAACAACAGAGCGTAAAGAGAAAAGGTGAGGAAATTAATGACACTATTAGCAACAAGAACATAAATTCAAAACTTGCAACAAACAGAACCTCCTCAAAGACATTTTTAAAATAAGAGAGATTATTATCTTGCACTACTGACATCCTCCAGAAGGTCCTCGGGCAGGCTGACCCGGGTGGTGCCCAGCATGCAGTCCTCCATGATGCGCGTGCCATTGCCTTCCCCGCAGGGTCCCAGCTCCAGGGGGTCCGTCAGCATGTGATCCAGAGAGTCCATTCTTCACCCTGTCCCGCTCCTGGACAACACCAGCAAAACCCTCAGCAACTCAAAATGCCAAACCCGTACCTCCCGAGCTGAGGAATGACTGAGAAGACCCCTTTGGTGGAGCGGTTGTTTAAATACAAGCGATAGAATGGGGCGGGGAGATGTGTAAGATATTACAGCATTAATTTCCACTCCATCGCACCACAAAGAAACACTTTTCCAGTCAGAGTGTCCCCAGGCTGACTGGAAAGCCCAGGTGACCCCTTTCCTTTTGCTTCCCACCCCCCTGAGCTGTTGTCCATTGAATTAAATACCATGAAAACCTACATCTAAACTCTCAAAGCGGTTTTAACGTGCAAAAACCGAGCGACAGACCGAACTGAGGGTGTTTCTCAGCTTGAATTTACAGCTCTGACTGGGCCAAGAGCCCTGCTCCCCTCACACACAGCAGGGACCAGCTGGGCACCCCCAGGGCCCAGAAAAACCCCCGAACCACGCGGAATAAATCAACATACATTAAATAAACCCTTAAACCACGGTCGCAGAGTTAGAAACGACAGAAAAAAAACATATTTCATACCCGCTACGCTGCCTCTGCCCGTGACACCGGCGTCTCAAGGCGACCGCGCTCCCGTGTGAGGACACCCCGACACCCCCCGACCCGCCCCGGCCGCTCCCCCGCTGAGGCGGCCCCGCAGCCCCCGGGCCGCTCCCCACAGCCCCGGCGGCGCCTGCTGGGCCGGGGCGGGGGGTGACGGGGGGCGGGAAGCCCCCGCACGCGTCCCGCACCGGAAGGCGGAAGGCGGCGGCGGCTCGCTGCGCCTGCGCGGTGGGGTTCTCCCCGCTGCGCCTGCGCGGGGCGCGGCTCCCCTGAGGGAGGCGGCGGCCATTTGCCGCCCGCTCCGTGAGGAAGAGGCGCGGGAGGGGAGGTGGGTGTTTGCTCCTTGGGGAGAAGCGATATTTGTAACCTCAGCGCGGCAAAGCTGCGTTTTACTTATCAACCTCCATCCCCCGCGAACAGAGGAGTGAGCGCTAGGGATTTTTTTAAAAAAAGTTTTATTAATTTCTGTGTTTTGTTTGTTTTTCTTTACAGGTGGCAGGTTGCACAAGACTATGAACACGAGAACAGTCACTGAATGTACACCGAACATACACCGTTAAATAAGAGAAGGGGAAAGCAAACGGCCCCAGCAGTCCGGGAGGTGCAAATGAGTTGGGGTGGGTGGTTGGGGTGTTTTTTTTTTTTCCTTCTCTCCAGGAAAGGAAAATTGGACAGAAAATGCCTACAGGGGATGGTGGTAAGCTTCAGCGGAGTCCATCTTCGAGCAAAACACGGCCCTTGACACAACTCAGAGGAGAGTTAAGCTCCTGTGAGACAATACTGAAGAAAGATCGTTGGGGTGCTGTGGTTTAAAAACAATAATAAATCCTGTGATTTCTGCACTGCAGAAATTGGAAAAAAAATCCATGCAAACAGTTTGGTTTTTTTTTTCCTGTCATTTTTCTAAAAGCAGGCCCCTGCTATCTGCAATCACAATAGTTCCTTGCTCAGGAAGGAAAATTCATGATTTCCATGAAGGCATCTCTCTCAGGGAGGCATCTGTTTACGGCAGAACAGCGTGAATCACATCAACAGGGGTCAAGCTGATGGCCTGGGAATGCTGCTGTGGCTGTAGGACAGTAGAAACTTTGCTCAAGAAGATTTGAGTTCAAAGAGTTTTTTAAATGGTTTTCTGCAACACAGTGTAGTTTCCAGCTTTAAGTAACTGGTACATTTGTCCTCATTCTGTGATCCTTTCCAACAAAGGTGAACAGAGCAAGAGTTTTTTGAAACCCCACATCTGCAAGATCATTAAGGGAAACAAATTTGGTGTTCATCTAGAAAGACTACAGACCTTTTAAGACTTTAAAGTTGCTCTGGTAGGGCAGTATCCACCTAGAATATCCCATTTCCACATCTCCTGTTTCCCTAGTGCTCATACTATTTTTTGACTGGTTATTAAGTCACCTAGCAGCCTGAAGAAAGCCAAGCCAAAAATCTCCTATTCTCCCACACAAACAAAACACTAATTTAAAAGCCCTCAGCACACAACTTCAAGTGAATTAGTGTGACCTGCAGCCACTTGGCCACACTGATAAAAGCCAATGGGCTCCCAAATCCACTGAATTTAAAGACATCACATGCTTGACTAAATGGGAGCTCTGGTCCTCGTTAATTTAAGCCATCTCATTAATGCCCCACTGGTACAGCAAAAGCAGCAAAATCCCAGGCAAAAATTAATCCCCATTTTGTCAAGTCACTTCAAAGCTATCTCAGAACCGTTGAGAGTTTGACAGCCTTTTCTGTCCGATTTCTCTCACCACAGACAGTCACTGTTTCCACGCCATATTAACAAATATGTTAATTACCAAAGCTGTACCTGCTACAAGCCTTTGCCTGCAAGGAACCAGACTTCCTCTTGTCCAGTCTGAGCGTTTTAAGCTCTCGTGTCTAAGAGCTTTAGCTCCGTAAGGCCTGATACCACACCCTGCAAACACTGGTAGCGCTTACTCACACGGGTAATCCTCGTCTAAATCTGTGGGAGGACTTATAGAGGAGTCCCCAATTCCCACTCAGTGCAGCACAAGAGAAAACTCATCCATAAACCTCTCTCAGTTCTTCTGTCTCAAGGGCCGTTAAGACAAAACTTACTTCTTTGCTTTTGTTTTATAAATAAATGTATCCTATTATGCACAGACATTCTGGGATGGGTTTTCGAGCCGAGTGAACGGAGGTTTAGACATACGCGGTATATCCCATCAGGAGTCAATGGAGTTGTATTCTTGCAAATACCAGGATGCATTAAATAACCAACAAGACCTGTGGAGGAGAATTATGTAAAATATACCCAACAAAACATACATTGCCTTAAAAGAGAAACTTTCTCTATCCTTTCCTCCTGGTCCCTAAACATAACACAAGCTCTGTACATAGACCAGGTCCCACCGAAGCAGGCAACCCTCCCCGATGGCTTTCTGTGTCCCATAAACAGTGGTCCACTAGCATGTTTGTGTTTCGAGTCCATTTCATGGAACTGTCCAAAGGAATTACAGTGCATTGTTAACAAGGTATCTGAAAAATCAGAGTAACCACCTCTCCAGCCAGTCTTCAAGGGGAAAAAAATGTCCACTTAGAGGTGTGCTCCTCGACCCTCATCCTCTCCTGGCACAACTACCTTCAGGCCCCAGCAGAAGCTGCTATGCAGACTAAGCTGAGCCTTCTTTTTCATTTACAGGCAAAAAGGCGATTTTCCTTGCAAATACTGGAGGGGAAAAGAGCTAACAGTGGCTCCACACTACCCTTATGTGCTACTGCGATTTCAATCAGTTTGTTCCAAACACCATGGGTTTAAGACTGCACCTTTTTTCTTTCTGGAACTGCCTGGTAAAATAGGGCAGGGCAGAGAGCATGTAAACAGTTCAAGGGCTGGAAAAAAAAATAATTTAATGGACTGCTTCAACACATCTTCACAGCTTCATTGTTATATCCATTCCTGCACGTGTACACAAGGAGCCAACGCTCTGCTGCTGCTCTTTTTCTCCAGGCAGCCTGCTTGCATTGAGCTGTTATATTCCCTTTCACCTTGTCTGCTGAAACAAAGACAGGAATCAGTTCTGCCATACTCCGGCAATTTACATGATGTCTTCCTGTTTAACGGCTCCTATTAAAAGTATACATACAACATCATCTGCCAGTTAGCCCTCAGTTAGGCAAGCGTTTTCCCATACAATTGAAATAAAGAGTTGTTTACTGGAGACACTTCCAAAAAAGGAAAAATAAGGGTCAGCAGACATGCCAAAAAATAAAGTCCCAAGTCAAGTAGAGGTTTCATTTCTACTCTTTTTGTTAAAAGCTGCATAAAATGGCATCCCAGAAGGATTTTGAGGGTACTTCTGCATGGTCACTGGGGACTTAAACCCTCTTAAAGCATAAACAAGAGCTCCAAGATTTTAGTTGAAGTTGAGTGTATACTTAAAAACATACTGAGCCCCAGGATACCCAGACAGATGGGCTTTCGGGGGAAGTGACAAGTACAAGCAAGTGACACCACGAGGCTTCTTCACTCATGTTCTGCTGAGAAAGTTCTCGGTTTAGTGATGTGCACTTCACTGTCCCCGTTCCCGTTGGTGGTGGTAGTGATGATGTACTGGGTGGTTTGCTGCTGACCGCTCGTTTCCGATTCCAAGGGATCCGTGTGGGCTGGTGGCTGGGAAACACCAACCTGCACCTCGCTGGAAAGCGAAGAGTTTTGTTTGACATCCAGATCGGGCTGACCTTCAGATATCACATAATGAGTCTGTGTGGGGAATATAAAAAAATAGGTAATAATTGTTACATTATCTGTAACTTTTCTGTTCTAGTAGTCTATAACCTGCCTTGTTGTGCTGGAAGACATTTTGGTACAAACAATTGAACAANATCGGGCTGACCTTCAGATATCACATAATGAGTCTGTGTGGGGAATATAAAAAAATAGGTAATAATTGTTACATTATCTCTAACTTCTCTGTTATAGTAGTCTATAACCTGCCTTGCTGTGCTGGAAGACATTTTGGTACGAACAAGGGATTTTGAAATTAAATTGTATTTCATTTACACATATTTGAGAGCAACATAACCCTTGTCCTTTGTTTTCAAGTACACTGGACTACTTGGCCCTTGGTTAATTTACAAATGGTTAAACTAATTACACAATTAACCAAAAGTCATCACTTTGGCATTTCTCTAACATTCAAGCTACAGGCTTTAAGTCTCCTATGTTATTCCAGATGAAAAAGATGGGGGAGGGGGAGGAAGGGGCCATGATTACTTTTCTTACCTGAGTAACTGCTTTCACTTGCCCTGTGTTGACAGTGGTAACCGGTGTACCTACAGCGGTCTCGGTGATCACATACTGGCCTTGGGGAATGGTCATCATCTGAATCTCAGATGCTAAAAAATGGAAATTGGACATCAACACCCTCAGTCAAACCCAAAAGACCACCTTGAAAGAATGTCTTACATCAGTAAGATTTCAAGGCTGAAACAACAGTGCTTGTTGAGTAGAAAATTGAGTGTCAAGCCTTGTAAAACTCTACAGGCCTCAGAATTATGGCAGCTGCAGATTTAGCATTTCATGCATAGACAACACATCCTGTTCTCACCCAAGAAATCAGAGTTACCATCCAGAGCTGCATGGACATAAGAAATCATTTCATGTCACGCTCATCTTGTGTATGATTCTTTCAAGCATCCATCCAAATCTGAACAGGCTGCTACCCAACACATGGATACTGGCTGAATACAAGTTCTTTGCAATAAAGGAGCCCACTCTGCCTGCTCGAACCACATATCAGATAATTACAGACCTACAGAAGAAAACAATACAACCCTTTTCATTTGTCTAAACCCATTTATCTTCTATGAATATTAATCAGAAAGTTTAATGAGCTCTGAAAATACTATCCCATTTGGTGGCTGGAGTGATGGAGCACATACTAGTCACACACACTAGCCAGACTGCTAGTGAGAGCTTCTGCTGACACTTACAATAGCTGCGAAATGAGTTCCACGTGCTGGGAAGGTAGGTGTGCTGCACTGAAGATCCTGGCTGTTGCTGGAGGGCTTGGTTCGGTGCAGATGTAGTTGTCTGCATCTGTGAGGGGCTGAGATCCTGCTGAGATTGTTGGGAGGAAGGACTCAAAGGCTGACCCCCAACCTAGGAAAAAAAAAAACCCACAACCCTAAGATTAAATGTTCTCAGTGGAGTAAGGATTGCATTCCTCTGTACTGTTACAAACATTTCTTCCTTTTAAGGGAAAACACGTCCTTCAAGAGAAGAGTGAAATACCTGTGACGATGACTGAGTTGCTGGCGATGGCTCTGTGACCTGGATGTGCTGCACCTGGATGGCATGCTGGGTGTACGTCTGGGGGTCATGAAGCTGCCCAACGTCCACTGTGGAGTGCTGGGACTGGTGAGGTGAGGTAGCCTAGGGGGAAAAAAACCAGCAACATATATATATATATCAAAACAGATGTGTGTACTTCAAATTCTTGGCAGAAGCAGCCACGTTCCAGACCTTGTATGACAGAAGAGGTTTACAAGGAGGTAGGAGCCTTAGTGAGGCCACAGAACATGCCTTGGTAGAGCCTCTATTTACCCTCTTTGCATTCCTGGGAGGTAAAGCAAGTACAGATGTAATGGCACCAAATGGCACTAAGATGGTTACATCTCAGTGATATCAATGGAAAGGACTTGCCCAAGGTCATACAAGCTGTCTGTGGCAGTTCAAATCCAAGAGTCTGAAAAACAGGATTACTTGTCAACCACTGGACCTCCTTTGTAAGCATCTTTCTATATACCATATACATACTCAAGATGTGCACATCCAATGCTGTAGATTGGCACAGCTCTGTATCAAGTGCTCAGGCTTACTGATTAAAGGCTTTTTTGAGCAACACCTGCTAATGATACCAATTGAAATAACCTAATTACAAGTCTCAGATCTTGATTAAATTAATATTAGCTGCAGGAATCTGTGTTCATGCTCTTGTATCATTAGAACAGCCAGAGTCAATATTAACCGAGGCCATTATTTAGGCCTTTATTAACCAAATTCATAACTTAATTTGTAATGAGGGGGCAGAAAGAAAACAATTTCAAGAGATGCAAATACAAACAAATGGCAGTTCCAGCTTCACCCAGCAGATAACAGATTTGAAGGCTGTGGCAGTTTCTTACAGCTGCAATCTTTTCCTCAGCTCAGTTACTCTAGTTACACTGTTTTTATTTTTAGTAGGCTGTTGAGCATCACAGAGAACAAATATTCTAATAGATGATATGAAGGGAAAAAGCAAGCACTTTCTGCACTTCCAGATTTTGGCTCTGGCTCACTGAGAAGAAGCAAGTACAAATTAGTCTTCAACTACAAAAAAGGGTCACCCACTGACCCACTTTGCCAGTTGCTGGAAAACCTTCCAAGAGCAGCCTCGAGCAAAGGCACCCAAATGGGCAGAACTAAATTAGGACTGCGATATGTCTCCAGCAAGCTGACCATGACTGGCAGGATCGTTTATGCCCAGTACATGATGCTTACAATGAGAACCCTAGGCATTATCAATTAATTTATCTGTAAAAAAAACCAACACACAACAGTCTGCACCACTTTTTGTAACTACTCCTTAAACTTCCCAGCACTATAGCCCCAAGGAAGCACAGATTCAATATGGAAGGCGTCAAAAGAACATCAAGTCCCCCAAAAGGTTACTCACCTGGGCCACTTGAACAACTTGCAGCTGTATGTGCTGAGGCTGCTGCAAGCCCGTTGTGGACTGCGACACAGGGATGTACTGGATTCGCTGGTAATCCCCCTGGGGAGTTCGATAGTCTGTTGTGAGGGTCTGGGATATCTCCGTCATTGCCTGTGTCAGTAAATCTGTCGTCTGAGCAGGTAGAGAGAGAGAGATCATCATCACATATTGTCCACTAGATTGAATACTTCTGCAGGGCTGTAGTTCTTTCATCCCACTGAATCTACAGTTGACCACTGGGACTAGTCCTTTTTTTACAAGAGCTTAATGTGTACAGGATGGGGTCATGAGCAATCACCAGGGATCATCCACTAGGATTGCTCCCTTCTGTCTAAATGCCAGTCAGGATCATTAAGGGCTAACAACATAAAATAATAAAAAAAAATTAATCCTCTGACTTAACAGTATTCTAATGCATAAAGACATTTAGCACCTAGCTACTCAGGTTTATGAAGGCAACAGTATCCTGGCTGAACCTTCCCATTTTCAAGCAAAACAGTCTTTTATTCAGATTTAGCCTTCAAATAGCAAGTTTTAAACTGTGGTTAATAAGATTTCTAAAACTGTACAGCATCCCAGCACCGTGACAAGACATAAGACTGACTTTCTAGTCTCAGCTTTCACTTCCTTAGCAGCTGATGTATTAACAGTGGAGAGATCAGCCACTGGAGGTTTGTATCACTCAGTACTACACTGTCCAAAGGATTTCAGAAAGATTTTGACCCCTCTGAATGGTTTGACACAGTCCCCAGTCATTGTTAAACATGTCCTCTTGATCCCAAGATTCTGTTCTGTTTGTTTCCCTCCATTGGCCTGATCTCATGTGTCTTGAATCCTTACCACAACAGTCTCTCCAGTAGTGCTGTCGGTGGTCAGAACGGCAGGAGCAGAACTGATGACAGCTGTTGTCAGTGGGGCGTGTATGGTGTTCGGGAGCTGGGCAAACTCCGGGTGCTTCTTGCGAATGTGTTGTACCATCTTTGTCTACCGAGAGACGCAAAAGAGCATTAGAGAGATGGTCAGTAACTCTGCTCCAAGCCAACTGCAGTCATACAGCCCTGCGGACCGCAGCTTTTAGGTTTCTCTCAATAAGGCAGCATCAACATTCACACTATGGGATGCTCTGGTCAGCAAGAAGGAAACAAAGATGACAAAGTTGCTGCTGATTACAGCTATCCAATACTGAAATATTGCCCCGAACGTCACAGCCTGTAAGCTTTTTACCCCAACACAGACAAATATTTTGGGAACCTTTTCCAGAGGTCACCTTCTCTGCATTTTGTTTCCCGACTGCTCTCCCTTATCACTGTCAGTGAGCAGTTTCCAAGCTTATTTGTGACCACACTGATAACACTTCCATTTCTTCTCTCAAGCTCATGCCCTTGATTTAGGAAACCTTTTTCCCATCAAACAAGCAGGCTCTGCCTGTACGGTCAGCACAAAGCACGACATCAGCAGTCTGAATCAGACTAAAAGAGCTCTGCCTGCAGACTGACAGATGACAGCCTGGGGTGAAAGAGCATCACCAGGGAGAGGCCGAGACAAGCCCCGTACCTTACTGCTGTACTGCTTGGAGCAGTGGGGACAGCAGACCGGAGGGGTGGCTATGGTGCCCGTCAGCTGGGTGTGGGTGCTCAGCATGGGATCCGGCTCTCCTGGGCCCGCAGGGCGCAGTTTCCGTATGCTTGGAGGTAGCTCAGCACCAGGGTGGTTCTTCAGGATGTGTGCTTTGCGTTTACTGGCACTCTTGTACACCTGCAGGGTAAAGATTTGGAATGAAAATGGTGTAATCCTGATTTCAGCGCAGAAAACAGCTGCTAGTTGTCTTTATCTGGAAGGTCTGCATGTTGCTTTGACAACATGTTTAGTTAAATCCCCAAAGAATTACAACATAATACAGGAATATACATCCACAATCAGCCTGTAAAAGCAGCTCCTTGTGCAGCACGCAGAAACCATTTGAGACTATTTTATATGTCAGAACAAAGCATCAAAGCAGGACAGGAAGGTAAGAGCAAAATCTTTTTTCCCTGATACCCGAACGTCAAATGTCAGAGAAGCCACTGATCACCAATGCCGTAATTTGTATGATGTTAATTTGTCATGAGGGTTGACACCCCTACTCTTGCATAAAACAACTGGTTTTAATAGCTTTCAATAATCAACATACTTGTAAATTCTTTTTAGGCAGATCAAACATTCTGTAGTATTTTTTAAAACTGCTTTTTTCCCCTTTAAGAAAAGGAGGCAGCACAGAAGAGTATTGTGGATAAAAACAGTCAGTCAAAACACACTGCCTGGTAAATAAAGGCCCACATGCATAAAAAACAAAAGCCAGAGTAAGAACAGAAACCCAAAGGCACTGCAAAAGCAGCTTCAGGCTCCACTGAACACTGGGAATTACTGGCATGTGACTAAGCAAGCAGCTTTAAATAAAAGAAGTTAAAGACTAACTTTTAGAAGTGACACAGAAACCAAAATAAATTAGTGTTCAGGAATTCTAGAAAGATAGGAGACTTAGTCCTGGGTTGCAAAAAGCGATACAGGACTAAGGGTGGGTGACTGCTTGCTTGGTCACCGTATTTTAGTTTTATCAACTCCAAAGACAGCAGAGAAGGAGAACTGCAGTTTTCAAATAGCATTCAGCTGCCTTCACCTAAGTGGATTTCATCTTAATTTCTTTTGGGTAGTGCTGCAGAAATGTTGCTGGCAAGCACCTCAAAAAAAGAAGTTACAAACCCTGCCAGATGTTTCTATGCAGAGACAAATGGGTTGCATACAGGTCTAGGACTGAGCTACCCTCTGAGGGGTGACTTCCTTACATACCTTATCACAGTACTGACAGAAGTAATCTCTGTTGGGTTTGATGATAGGCAACGTGAGCTCTGGCACCTCTTCTATTTTCATGTCTGGATGTCTCTTTGATAAATGATTCACCTTAGGAAAAAGACACAAAGAACACGATAGCATATTACAGATGGAAGCCAAGCAACTGCTGCTTCTTTAGACACACGTAACAGCCAAACCAAAACTGTAATGATGTTAGCCAGCAGCACCAGAGCATTTGCTGCTGCAAGAGTTATTGTGCATTCACAGTCAGCTGCTGAACGTAGACGTGGTCTTCTTGATCTCATTTACAGTTCCTCTAACCAAGATAAGATGGGAAGGGTTAAATAGCTTGCCAGGACACTCCTGCAGCTGAGTGAGGTAATGTAAAGGACCTCTGCCCAGGGAGGCCTTTGCTAGCAGAGATAACAACCCTCACAAAATATTTGCAACCAAGATCTCTTGCTGCGTAACACCCTTTACACAGTGGCAGTTGCAGGGGACGGCCAGCAGAGGCCCCTCAAAAAGGGGGAGAAACAAAAAAAAATAGGAAAGAGTCAGGAGAACTGAGGCAGTAAGGCTGAACTGGTTAATATATTAAACTCAGGTTCTGCTACATGTTACACATCAATAAGCATCAGTGTTGAGATATGTAGTGACCACCAGACCTTCAACACAAGCAATGAAATGTGTAAAGGGACAAGACAGTCTTAAAAAAAATACATCATCTCAGGTCAGCTACAAAATTCTCCATTTCACAGCAACCTCACATTCTAACCACTAGAATTCCACCTCTGCTCCTTAACTGTTCATCAAAATTGAGTACGGAAGTTTTAAGACAACTTGGAGCACACACACACTCACCAACATCCCCCTCCGGCGGAAACCCATCATACAGAGTCGGCACTTGAACATGAAGCTTTCGTAGTCAGTGGAAGCTATCCGAGGCTTGAATGTTTTTGAGCGGCTGATTCGATCAGCTTTCTTGGCCTCCCTCTCTGGGTTGTGCATCCTCTGCATGTGCTCCCGCAGCTTGTCTTTCCTCTAGGGAAAGAGCAATCAGGGAGAAAAACATCAGCACTGCTCACTGTCTTATTCCCTGGTACTAGGAAGAGCCAGAACGTAACTTGTTCACAGATGGCTTTGGCTTTTCCTCTCCAGTGCTGCTGGCAGATACAGTCGCATGCTCACCGCTGGACAGCCCAGCAGGAACCCTTTGGGCTTAGGTCTATCCTTCACACCAAGCTGAAGTCACTCAGCCACAAAGCAAGGAGCCAAACTAATAGCAGTTGAGCAGTCTCAGCAAGAACAGACCCCTCCACTCTGGCTTTTCCTTGAGTTTATCTAAAACATTAATGCTCAACTCCATACAGCTGGAAACTTGCATCAAATCATGCTCTTGACTGAGGAGGACCATCCAAGGGTAAAAATGGTGTTCTCCCTCTGTCTCTGGAATGATCCAGGCAATGACCCACCTTACCTTGAACTGCTTGCCACATGTGGAGCACAGGAAGTCTTTGCGGTCTGAGTGTCGCAACATATGGAGTCGCAGCTTGTCAGGACGGCAGAAAGCCTTGTCGCACTCTGTACACTGGTAGATCTTTTCTGAATGGAAGCTCCGTACATGTTTCTTGACCTAGAATTGCAGATCATAGTGAAACGGAATTTATTCAAAAGAGATGAGTGTGTGGTAAAACAGTCTAGGAAACTCTTAGCAAAAAAGAAAAAGAAAGGAAAAAGGTTTTAAGAGTTCTCTTATCTGCTTTGGCCTAAAGAGTATTTTATCAGAATGGCTGATATCTCAGCAGTAGTTTCTGAAAGGCTGTAACACCTTTGTGATCCGTCTGGATGGACAATTCGATTTTCTCAAGACTGATTCTTGAAGGCATCAGCTATTGCACAGTTGAGCACTTAATGGGCAGCAAAAGTCCATGATGTACCAGTTTTACTGAACCATCCTTGAGTTAACACATTCATCTGAGGTTCATTATCTTTACTTCATTTATCAGACATCTAATGGCAAGGACTAATTCCTTTCAATCAGAGAGAATGAGCTTCCAATTACAGTTAAGAAAAAAAACCAAAAAAACTTAGACAAAAAAATCAATTCCATGCCATTCCTGAATAGCAATTACTTCCTCATACTTTGGAACTATCCTTGACCTCTTCATGTATCTAGTAGGATTTTCTTTCCCCAAAGTAACTAATGAGGTCTGACATTTGAAATGCAAGCTCCACTCAAGAAGTGGATCTCTAATTAATTCTTTACCCTCTAATAATGATCATACATGGAACAACTTGGTATCTGTATCTATTCCACGTAAAAGTATTTAAGTAGGCAGCAATCTATGGTGGCTAGACTTAATTATTCACGTTACTCATAATTTTCATTCACATCCAAAAATACAGCTGAATAGCTGGAAAAAAGCCATGGAATCTTCTCCTGACTGGCTCAGTTTCATGGGAAAGTTTCTGGAGAATTAGGTTGCAGTACAGCATTTCTGTATCATCAACATTTCTCCTTGTTCAACATTTACAGAAGATGGAGAATTGTGAGAATGAACTGACACGCGGCATTACACAAGAACAGTCCTGAAAAATTCATAAACACAGTGCTTGCAAGAGACCTGGAAAGCAGCACTTCAAATCAGTATGGCATCTCACCTGGATAAAATCCGGAAAGCGTTTTTTGCAGGTAGGGCAGGTGAAATAGCCGTCATGGACATGGATGGCCACGTGATCTTTAAGCAGATCCAAGCGGTCAAAGGACTCGGGACAGAAAATGCAGGAGTATGTTTTCTGGTCCATGTGGAACTTCATGTGGCTCTCCAGAGCGCCGCTGTTGATGAAGCCCTTGTTGCAGATGTCACAAGTCAAAGGGCAGTTCCCTTCCCGTCCATGAAAGCGCAAATGCTGATCCAGTTTGTCCTTCTCGCGGAAGGCCTTCCCACACTGGAGGCATTTGAACGGGCGAAAGGATTTCCGTATGAACAGATGCTGAAGAGCTGCATTCTGAAAGAAACATTGAAGAGACCATTAGCTTTTATTATTATTATATATAGATTCCACACCCAAATACTTTCAAGATTAAATATACCAGATCATCAGTGAACACAAACAGTTCCCTCTCCAGTCTCAGTTTCCCACTGATTTAGCCAACTTTTGTCTTTTAGCATAGCATTTTTCTGTAAAATAAAACTCAGTCCTCTCTGAGGTACAGACACGGGCCTGAAAAAAGCTGCAATTCCAGCTGATTTTTGAAGATTGGGTCAAAAGTTCAGCCACCCATACAAAGGAAGGACAAGCTAATGCCCTTTCACACAGGAGCAGGGCTTATGAAATTCCACAGCCCTTTACAAAATCAGCTTCTGCACCAAAGATCAGCGCAGAGATGTGCAGCAGTGGTTTAGCATTGCCTGGAAAAACTCTGGTGGAACATATGTTCAACCTTTTTGTTACTATTAAAAAGAAGAACAGCATTTCAAAACATTACAGACAGGGGCAGAATGGCAGGTTTACAAGCAACAGGTAAGAACTGGTGAGCAATTCACCTCTCTATTGCCATTTAGCATATATCATGTGTGAGAGCCTGAAAATGAAGAAGAAAGATGAAAAACACGCTGATGCTAAATCAAGAGGAACTCTGATGGATTCTGTTGTCTGCTTCACGGGTAATTGATTATACACAGTCCAACTTGAAATTGCTTTTCTTGGTATTGCAAGAAACTAAGAATATTGTGAACTGAGCACAAAGCGGGTTGTGCAAACATTCATTTTACATTCAAGACTTCTGTGCACAGATTTCCCTGGTTTCCTCTCTCCTTTTCTTGGGGGAATGTCTGGGCTGACATTTGCTGTGTCCCTTCAGTGTGCGCCAACAGCTGACACTGAGAACGTCAAGTCAGAAGCTTTTCTGCAGGAATGAGGCAACAGCTTGGGAATACTGTGAAATGCTGTGCTAGAGATTAAACTAGTGAACCCGAACCATCCTTTTCACCATCTGAACTGCAGAGGGAAACCTATGCTTTCATTCCAGAAAAAGGAACAGAAGAGAAGCTGTTTTGCTACGAAAAAAAAGCCAAGATGTTCATACAGGACCCCCAACTGAGCCCTCCTGTGAATTGTTGTCATCTCCATGCTCCGTTTTACCGGTGGGGAAGTGGAGACAACGGGAAATACACAGACCTGCTCTAAGTCACACTGTGAGTTGGAAAGAGAGACGTGTGCTGTGTAAAAATTAACGTGTCGCTTGGAGTCAGAAGTATATAATTTTCCCCTTATCTACAGGAATATGCCAATAAACCAAACAGGTGAAGAGATGCACTTCAAGTTCTTAACTCCACTGTTACTGGACTTTGCTACCTGTAACCCCCAACAGTCTGACTGGTAAGAGAGCACGCCAGACTTCCGTACCGCGTAAATCAACAGTCTTGCTGCTATCTCAAAGGCTACGGAAGGGTGAAACCTTTTACTGCTCTTCGGTTAGATAAACTATCCATTATAAAAACAGAAAAAAGGACTAAGTGTTGTCTTACTAACTGATAACATTGATCCAGTGCTAACAACTGTGTAAACAAATCCTCCAAAACTTTAAGATGGGTATTGCAGTATTTCATCCAAGCAGTTTACTCCTGTAATATCCACCTTAAATTTGCAATTAATTAGTACAAAAAGAACCAGAAGAATGCAAATTGTTATTCAGGTAACACTTAGTTCTGGACATTAGTTGCTTAAAGAACAACAAATGTGACAATTTACGATGTGCAGTCAATCAGAAGACACTAAACACAAGTTGGACAAAACAACACGGAAGGGATGTTGTTACGTACCATTTGATACAGCAAAAACCCAACAAAACCCAATCCCAAACCAAACCTACCTGCAGCTCCAGCTGAGCAGGCAGCATTGAGGGAGAGAAAAATACTTATGTTACGCAATGGACTTGAAAACAGAAGCCTTGACTTCTGCAATAGGTGTGCTTCTGCAGGTCACTACAAGGGCCAGCTCTTCCAGCTAAGAGTTTACTCTTTACTTAGGCACAACTCCTTTGAGGTTTTTGCCTCAGGAAACAGTAAGCAGATCTTCAAGGTTTACCTTGTAGTTAATAACTGTCCAAGGGGAGTTAAAGGGCAAAGATAAAAAACCACAGATAATCCTGAAGGTGTTTTGTGACCTTCCATGTTTTCTCCGAGTTGATGAATAATGATGTAATGCACACTGCAGAGCCACCGCGAGAATGAAATGCTTTCAGCAGAAGGGAATAATTAGGGCAGGATGACAACAATGCAAGGATTAGAGGAGTGAAAAAGTTAAGGACCAAGGACTTTTTTAAACCTCATCTTACTGTTCGTACTCTGTTATACAACCAGTTGCATTTCTTTCAGCATAAAGGAAGAGACTCTGCTTTCCAGATCACATCGCTATCCCTGCCAGTTGCTTTCTCTCAGTAAAGCGCTCACCTACACAAAGGACATTTTAGGATTAGGTCGGTATGTAAAAAAGAAAAAAGGCAATTTGGAAATGCAGCTATTTCTGGGATCAGCCCATAGATACTCTGGCCACTGCCCAGAACTGAATTAAAAACAAATACTCATTTTGGCTGTGGACCAAGCATTCCTGTATTTGTTAGAAGAAAATCTTGAAGGGTAGGTGTATCTTTTCAATACTAAGGACATGACTGCCGTATTTATGGTTTGATCTCCAAGGAAGCTCCACAGGCTCTCAAGCAGAGGCTCAAAAATGAACTGATCCTAGCAGGACTCAAAGCCTGGGGCACCAGGGAATTGTGCTTCCAGCTAGAACGAAAGCACTCTCAGAGCATCACTGCCTTAAACCTTAGAAAAGATGAAGTATTTCACAAAGAATTATTGGTTTTGAAAATTAAATCCTATGTAAGTAATACGGAAGAACTAGAGCTTCACTGGTCTTCAGATTATAATCAGGACTCAAGACCTTCTACCTACCTCTTCTTTGGAAGTGAATGATGTATTACACATCTTCAAATCAAATGTTTGCTTGCTTATGATGTTAAGTGCATGTTATTAGAAGAAGGTGCTGTGAACAGCTGAATTGAACGAGTGCTCATGGGGTGCTAGAGCTTGCTGTGACTTCTCAGTGCTTAAGAAATAACACTTGCTAGCTCTTATCTCGATCTCTCATTGCTCACAGTCTGACGCAAGATGGAAAGGCGCTGTGCAGCCATCCATCTGCCATTCTGCCAGTGCCCGTCTTTAAACATCTCCAGGACTCTGCCGAACATGAGCTGCCAGATGTATGGGAAATTAGGGAGATTGGGAGATAGAAACACATCACCAAGAACTAAACCACTGCTGCACTCCTCTTAGTTGTCATCCATTTGTGATGAATTTCCAGGGAATAAATGCTAAGTCAAAGAAGTAACTTCAGAATTTGTCCCTTTCTTACCACATCTGCTGTTTAAAATCTTAAATTCACATCTAGGGTTCAAAAGTTCATGGAAAGAGGCAACACTTTCTCTTCCCATCACATTCAGGCCTCAACTTTCCACTGAGGAAGTGGTGGCACATCGTAAGCAGTAAATACTCATGCTCTTTACTGGCAAAACCTCAGCATCTGTCTTTGTACTGTTATCCACCCTTCAGTACATTCTGTAAAAAGCCCCCAAGCTTTGAACATATGAAAAGCAAATTACTGGTAGGAACTTGTCATTCAGAGAGTGCAAACATCTTACATGGTTAAAAATTCTGCAATCTTAATGCACCTGAGCCAAATTCTTCCTTTGCTGCTGCATTTATGGGTAACACCAGCAGTGGTCTGGCACACATATTGCTATAAACCGAGGACAAAATTTGGCTCAGCATCTTCCTATACAGAAGAGTTACTCCACTCTTTTCTAATCCTTTCTCATCCCCTAAAAATGAGGTCTTACCCCAACTGCAGCTGTTCCTTTCCATAATCAAAATTTTACACATGAAAGAAAAAGAACAAGATTTTAGGCTCAATAAACCAATCTCACACTTACATGGCTTGAAGGATTATTTGCTTGAATCATTTCCCTCCCACACAGAGTAGAGAAAAAAAACAGCTCACCCAGCTGACAAAAAGCTCAGGCTCAAAGTATTCGCTGTCAGTACACAAAGCTCTTAGCACAGGTTTTAATCTCAGAGACAGGCAGGTTTTTCTACCCCAAGAAAGGGCTTTATCACTAAATATCATCATCATCATCTAAGTGGACCTAAACTGAGGTTGTGGTTCCTCTTCGGCAACTGTTTGCAAGATAAGAGTTCTGAGAGACACAGATGGTGCTGTGAACAAGTCATTACTCTGTGCCACAGAACCGTGATTCAGCCGGCTGTTCGAAGCACTCCTGCTTGCCAGCTTGGAGGGATTGTGTTTCTATGAAAGAATTACTGTGCTGGAATTGAATTGGCTCCAATTGGTGACCAGTTCTCACTAGCATCTCAGGAGATACTAGTTTTTTACATGAGGTTTGTCTTCCTCTCAAAGAAAATTGCCAGCAATGAGATGCTTTATTCAGGATTTGGAAATGGATACGACAGCGGGAGAAAGACCAGCTGGTCCTGGCAGGCAGGTCCGGCATTCCCTGGGTTACAGAAAATGGAGAAGGTGAGAGAAGACATAAGCCAACGTTCTCTTTGCTTACCCTGATACGCTTCGCTCGCCTCATGTCATCTGCTGTCATGGTGCTCTGCGTAGGCACCGTGCTCTCATCATGCTGCGGCTGGATTTGTAGCGGGTGGTTTTCCGACTGCTGCTCCAGTGCCGACGGCGTCTCTGATGGCACTGGAGTCTGTCCCTGCTGCTCCAACCCATTCAGTGTGGCTTGGCCGGCCTCATCAAACTGCCCCTTGCTGGAAAAATGCAGCAAGTCCTGAAATCGCAAATCATACAACCAGTGATTATTCCCCCCACCCACTGAAAAATGCTTTGATAATAGCATACAGAGAGACTTCGACATATTTCATCACAAGCTATAAATGAAAGGTGTCTACACTAACGCTTTCCTACTGCTTTCCACTGATGCTCTCAGCAGATCACCTCCACACACAGCAACAACATTCAGAGCGCCAGGGAAGAAGTGCTGCAGGTAGGTGACTCTCTTGGCCATCGTATTGTCTGATAGGACCCAGCCAAGCAAGTTCTTCTGCACTCATGACCCTATTACTGCTCTAACGAAAGATGACATCGGCTGACTTGTGAGAAATTTTATGACCAAAGTGACTAGCACAGACCAGGGAAAGCAGGGAATTTCTGTCCTGTTGAAATTGTTGTCACTTTGAAACATTATCATGTCTTGATATGCAGTGTTTTCTCCTTTCTAGCTGGAGTGCTGAACTGGAGAGTGAGAAACGAGATGATTATACTGTGCAGTGTTTTGCGACCCTGTTTCCAAGCTCTGCATACTCTCATCTACCCACCTGCATACATCACTTATATTTATCACACAAAGCTGTTTTCCTCCTTTTTTGCATTAGCATAAAAGAAATGGGAGGGTGTTGGGAGCAGGAAGCACATGCCAAAAATCTACCTTTTTTCCATATAAGTTCCAATAAAACTCTGCTGGGGTGGAATCCTCTCGTATTACAAGAAAAAAAACAAACCACAGATCCTTCTTTGCCATCACTTAATGCAACCAAGGAAACTTAAAAGCACAAACTAGGAAACAGAGCTCCAAAAGTCTATCAGCTCAAGGCTGGTATTGTTGAAGCACAAAAGCAGGTGGGTAGATGAGAGCTGCCAGAAGGAGTGCAGCTGTTCTAAACTGCGAATGCTTACCAGAGAGAGACGCTCAGTAGAGCAATATACCCACCAAATGTCTGGTCCTGGGCTAAGTGGCTAGTTTCCACACTTGCTAACACTAAACTATGCTCACAGCATCCTGAGTCAAGTTCCCAGGCAGATAAACTCCTCCCTCATCGTTAGCAAGGCAGGCAGACCTCCAAAGGCTTGGACACGACCATGGTCCCGCTCGACTGTAAAGACACGCGTGAGCTAGCTCTGGGCCATGCTCCAAGCTGGCAGGATGTGAGCCACCTCGAGTCCAGAGGCCATTCCGACACATTAGCATGGGACTGAGGCCAGTAAGCCCTGTCTCTCTGGAGTTCAGAGTTTGGGAACAGCATTACGCTTACTTGTCTAAATGGAGCAGGCTTGTGTCACGTCAGCTTGCAAAGAGGGTCATCTCGCAACCGTCCGCACTAAATACGATGTTTAGGGCAATTCTGCATGCTCAGAAAACGAGCAGCAGGCATTCATAAGCGATGCATACATTCCTCCCTCTGAGTCAGCACTGAACCATGACCCAGCGAGATGCCAGAGGAAAATTACCACTGCAGATATCAGCTTTCAGCTAAGTCATAAAACAGAAACGCTGATCCCTTGTGACACCTTTCATAAAAGGATTTGGCGGTAACCTAAGCACGGTCAGCATCACAGAGAATTTAGCATTTTACTTAGATAAATGCATCACATTAGGTCCCTAGAGAATATAACCAGCAGCCACAAGCAAAAGAACACTTTGCAATATGTATGCCTACAGGAGGCCCTTTTGTTAATATTCAAACATCATAAAGAATCATAGCTCAAACTGATTTAATTCTACCAGCAAGTTCTAAGAGCAGGCTCTGACCTCATGTTCCAGAAAGGATAAATAAGAACCTAAATTCCCATTACAGTTTTACTGTCTCAATTACTTCCGTGATGCTGCTAAACTGCCGCAATAACCTACCGCACTGCTAAGGGATGACTTGCTGTAGAAATGCAAGTGATTTTACAGTTCTTATAGAAGAGAAGTAGTGTGTTCCCCAGCAGAGAATCACAGCTAGAAAACCAAGAATTACTTGGGTGTTAGTCCAAAGCCATCCTTAATTTGCACTGATGCCCAAAATTGTTTTAGTCAGGAGTTTACATCCCACATTATTTTATTTTCTCCTCCTCTCCATTCCCAAAAAAATATACCTGTGTCCCTTCTTCACACTTTTCCCCATTTTCACTGGTTACTTCCATACGCATGAATTTGGGAGGGCGCCCCGGGCGTCTGCCTGGTCCAAACCTCCTCTTTCCTCGCCCACGACCTCGGCCTCTGGCTCTGCAGAATACATAGTGCTCCAGGTTAGAGACAAAAAAACAGATGGATTTGGAACCTCCACTGCTTTTAAGGATTCTTTCTCAGCATCACTTTTCACCGATTCAACTCAGTACCAATAGCCTGCAGTAAACAATAAAACCTGAAGGAATTCTGACAGGAAAAAAAAAATGAGGTATGGCTGCTATCTATTTATTTCATGCTCTATGAGAAATCAAAGTCCAGAACACATTAAAATTCATTTCAGTAACCGTGGGGCCGAGAGGACTACTGGCTTCTAGCAAGCCCTCTGCCATGGCAGCTCTCCTACTGCCAACACCCCAGCATACAGCGTGCTGGAAAGGATTTTCAGCTAGATAGAACAAGTGCACAAGGATACCAATTTAAAACCTGAAGCCATAATATCCCTCCTCAAAAAGGCACTTAGCTGTTGTTGTCAGGCAGTAAACTGAAAGGAACAATTTTCTATGTCAAAGAAAAAAAAAAAACCACACCAATGCAGCCACTTGCTAAGTTTCAGGAAAAAGGCAGCACCAATGTATTCTGTTCTCTGACATATGTTTGTAGGTTCAGCTTTTTAATAGGCCAGGATAAACTACCTTGCCAGCCCAAGGAGAAGCCAAAGCACTAGAAAAGTCTTGTTCTCCAAGCCCTGTACCTGCATACATCTGAGAAGCATCAGTATTTTCATACTGTGGCACTGAAGTATTGCACTTCTTTTACGTCAGTGGCAAAAAACCTCAGTTTCAATGGGGTATTTATTTCCCTCAAACTACTTTCACAAAGTCTCTTGCACCAATCAGCTCCTTGGTGCCATATTCTTACCTTCTGGTGCCGAGTCGTTCTTTTGTGGGTACCCAAGTTGGTCAGTAAGACCTGTAGGGCAAACATCCTCCTTTCTGCAAGTTTGGGGAAGCACCATAGCAATAGATAAAGATGAAGCTTTCAGTACCTGCTGAAGAAGTCCAGCTTCTCATCATGAGAGTTGAGGTGCTGCTGGAGTTGCTCGGAGCTCATGAAACGACGATTGCACTCATAACACGGCCAGTTCTTCTCTTGCTCTCTGAGAACTATGTTCAATTGGAAATGTCAATAACAGCATTCCAGTCACCACCAATTTAACACCTCAATTCCCCCCCCCTCAAGCCTTTCTGTCCTCTGTGGGCCGTATTTCTTCCCTGAAGGTTAGACAGACTGCGGAATACCCAGCACCGACCCATTGAGCTTTGCTTTTATCCCCTCTGCACTGTGGCATGGCTACAGCTCATCACAAAGACAAAAAGTCACTGGGGAGAATTCACATGGACAATATACACCTCTTAAAATTCAGGGAGATTTTTAAATATACCCTTGTATGAAAGAACAGCTACAGGAAAGCATCTTTGGCATAAGTTAGAAGAGGTTAAGAGAAATTTCTCTGTCTAAAGCAACAGCACGTAGGTTTACACAGACTCAACACTAGACATTAAATACACAAACATACCTCTTTCCAGCAGCAACCTAATGCTTCCCAGAAACTGAGGCAGAGGTTAAATTATTGCAATATTAGCATGAGATAAGTTAGCAGAAATAAGTCCAAATAACACAATCTAGATCTGCTTAAGCTCTTCATAACCTAGCAGAAAGTTGGGAGCACTGTACAGGCCCTATACTTGAAACTAAGCTGTACAACACCCAGCCATCATCCCATCACAAAAGCTGAGAGCAGAAGAGCCCAATTTACCCTTCCTTTCCTCCTCAGAAATGTCATGGGTCTTCTGGTTCACAAACTCTGCATAAGAGGCAGCGTACCACACCTGCAGCAGGGATACAAGAAAACAGAATACTTAGACGGAACCAGAACTAAAAGGAATTAATTTAAAAATGTTTTTTAAGCAATATATTTTCCTCACTTGCCTCAACCACTAACTCTTAATCCTCCTTTCACTTTCCATAATAAAGCCTGTTGAGATCAGTATGTCCCCACTGAGGAATAAAAAAGCTTTGCTCAGAAAGCATATCCATTTAATTTTAAGGTATAGCCTCTAATACAAATGTTAATCTCACACATGGCTACCAGTAGCTCTAAGGAAATAAGATCAATCTCTTTAGACCTGACTGTATGATTGTAAAGGATGGATGTCAGCAGAGTACTGTTACTTGTTGTACCAAGAGGAATGGAAAAGTTTTTAACTCAGGGCATTTCCCATTTCTTTCCTGCTCTCTTTACATAGATAATAAGCAGCACCGTCCACAGAGACTCATTTAAAGTGTTTCTGAACTTCTGAAGGGCTGGAGCAATATGGTCCTGCTTCCCAAAACAAAGAACTGCCAGGCTGCAGCATGCTGGATCTGCTTTCATTATACAAAGGATTTAGGAAGCCTTCAGAGAGAACCACAGGAGGCAGAAAGACAAAGTTTATTAGAGCCTAAAATCAGATGCTTGCGTTTAGTGCAAAATTCTTGCATGATTTCTCATTTTTTATCTTACTGTTGGATTTAAAAAGTTCAATTTCAGAAGAGATTTCTTGAAGCCAGCATGAATAGAATTTCATTATGAAAAATCTGGGCAAGTTTAAACTTGTAGTGGGCTGCAGATTCTAACTTTTACAACCCTTCACTAGCAGGTGTGTGTCACTTTGCAGGCATCTCACTAGCTAGACAGAGAAGAAAGCCTGGAGCTCCTAGACCACTCACCTGTCACACAATACAGAACTTCTCAACTTCAACTGCTTGATCCTCCTAATTCAATCTTTGGACAAAATTTATATGAATGCCCCACATCCACTTGGAAAGGAAAACCCATTACAGAGCCTTAAATTATGAAACCACTTTTACCCCAAAAGACACTACTAACACATGAGGCAAGAAAAATGGCGCTTCTACAGGCAGGTCTGTACAGATTTAATTAAAGTCTGATTTCCAATTGATTTTAAAACTGTTGAGAAAATGATGTTTGGATACACTTAGAATGGATTAACAAGGTTTCTAGTGATTCAGCTTAAACAAATTAAGGACTGATTTCATGGAAGCCAACACAAGGCTTTTTGCCCTGGTTAGGTAAGTGTGTTTAAAACTACTTTTTGTTGAATTGTTGAAATTTACATGCAAGAAAAGATTTGAACAAACAATCCTGTCATCCAAGTATTTTGGTTACCCCCTGTTCCCCAAAAGATGTTAAAAACAAATGCCATCTCAGCCAGCCACGCTGCTCTGAGCTCAAAGTAATCAAAACATAACTCATAGGGAAGTCACCATATCCTTTATAATTTTCTACATGCAAAGTTTCAGAAGTTTTGATTCAGGCCATCATGTGATTATCAGAGAAAAAAGCACTATTACTATTTACAGCAATCATTTCTGGTGCTTGGAGATGCACTTATTGGGAAGCAATTCTAAGATTTGATTAGTAGAAAAATGAGTCACGAGACACAAGCAACACCATACCTTGAGTTCCTGCTTGGGCTCCACGTTTTTGATGGTCGTGTAATAAATGTGGTGGCCATACTGATATGCTACCAGGTTCTGCTCCAAATGGTTTTGAGCTGGACGCACAAACATCATCCAGTTACAAAGAGCCTCGCTAGAAAGTTCAAACCACAGGTCTTCTTGCAAATCTCTGTCTTTTCTGTCACCCTTATCAAGAGACACCTGTAGCAAAATCCAATTACATATGACAGTAACTGCCTGGCAGCAGGTTCGAAAGAATTTAAGTTTCTAAAAAGACAACCATGCCCATGCAACTTTTATACTAGGAAGGCAATGATGGCAGGGATCTTTGCTAGCAGGGATCCAGAAACAGGCAGCATTTAGAAAAACACTTAAAAACAGGTAGAGCTTTAATTGGGGAGGCATGATGGACCCTTCCATGGCTTTCAAGAGCAAAAGGGTCAGGCACAGTACTTGATGTGTGGCTATAAATGAGGCTACATGATATCAGTTGATAGATGTTTCTAACTGGCAGACCCACTTCTCTTTCATTTCCTGACTCGTGACACTGCCTCAAGCTGGAAGCAGCACTTCTTTAGCTGAACTTCTGTTGGGTTACTGAATCTGCCTGTGGCCACAACTTCATTGTCAAGACACTGACAACCAGAGACCAGAGCTTCTAAGACTGTGGGCCTAATCTCCAGCACATAAAGGACCAATTCCTATAATGAAACCCATAAATAAATGGATAAAAGTGAGTCTACTGTTTTACCTCATGCCAACAACCTAGCAAGAAGAACGGGAGAAAAAAATACCTCCTCTTCCCTACATCTTGTGGGAGAAAGGAGGGAAAGGCAAAGAAAAATATTTTTAAATTAAGTTACAGCATGAGACAAAATAATGGCTGTAAAACATCCTCAGATGGGGCTGCAGTTATGCGCAGATGCTGCTTCAGCCCATGTAAGCATGATTCACAGCAGTCCACGTTATGGGTCCTATATATCACAACAGCATAATGCCAGAATATTCACAATTAGTGTCTCCCTGAATAAGAGTAGATTTCAAGCCAAAGCAATCTAGGTATTGCTGAGTTACATGCAGAGATGGAAGCAACAAAAGAACAGCTCCAGTGAAGTAACTGATCAATGCAGAGCAAACTCATGAAAATCAAAGCTCAAGCACAAATTGATCCCTCTTCTTCTCTCGCACACACCCCCTTACCTTCAAATGGATATAGCAGTCCTTGAGCTCAGTTTGTCTCACCAGCGGTCCTTCCACAGGCCCAAACTGCGTGCGTTTCGGGATACGCCTTTTGGAGAACACACCTCCCAAAAACCTGTCTATATAGAGCACCAAGGGGAGGCTGGCCCTCGCCCTGGTCAGCACAGGCCGGTTTGGGATGGGATGCAAAGGTCCGTGTTTTGGACACACAGAGGGATGTGCGTTATTACACTCTTCACACCCTGCAACACAAAGTCAGAGAGGACACGACTGTCAGGCAGACACTCACACACCAGCTGAGAGGAGACAGCCTTATCTCCCTCTAAACATCTTTGGCTCAGCTATGGGAACATCTATTCCAATAGTCTCTACATTTTAAACATTAGAGAAGGCAGTGTCCTGCAAAATGAAGAACAAGGCTGCTGAGAGACTCCACCTAAGAGAGAACCTTGCCTTTTCAGCAAGGCAGCCCAATACAAGTCTATATTTCTGGGCCTAAAATCCGAATTATTTTCAACTCCATTTAGTGGAGGGCTGATGGAGGGGAAAAAAAAAGGGGGAGTGCAGCTAATACATGACATACTACTTCATATGCTTACACAAATCATTGGGATCAAAGGGTCGAGGTGGGTCTGGATCCCATTCATCCATGTCAGTTTCTTCCCCATCTTCATCCTCATCTTCATCCTCATCATCTTCCTCTTTTGTTTCCATCGTTCCCATTTGATTCTGCAGAGGTGCCAAAGGGTCAGAACCATCCACTGCCTCCATAGGAGGTAACACCTGGTTATGCACCGGTAATGATGCCTGAGGAAAGAATTCACAACAAACAATCAAAATTGATTCATGAGGAAAAACACTCTTACAAAGACAAGCAATGAATGGTTTTGCTTCCTTTGGTAATGGAAAGAAGGACAAGGGAAAGTGAAGCAACATGATAAACAATTGCTAAGGGATGTTTCGCCTCGCTGCTGCTGACAGCCTCGGGAGGACAGCTCGATGTCACTACCTAGCTCTGGCCTGTCAAGGACTGACTTCTCAGGAGAAGAAACTGAGATCAGAGAAGTCTGGACCCTCTCAGAAGGTCTGAAACAAAGTCCAGGCTCTGTGGAAGTTACCTAGAGCCTAAAGCTTTATTTCAACTTCTTTTGCACAAGTGAGAGAATCCTGCTCTTTGGCACACGATTTTTTCTCTCCTATCATACAACCAAACAAAAACAATCCCCAGAGCACACATGCAGGGATCAATACAGGATGAGATAACACAGGGACTAGATATAAACTATGGGATATGGAGGACAGTTGAGGCCATCGTATTCTGTCACTAAGTTTAAAGTTTATCCCCTTCCTTCCCTACAAAAAAAGGCAAAAAAGAATCAATGTGCACTGCACAGAATATTCCATCACCTACACAGGTTTCTCAGAGAACAAGAAACACTACACACAGTAAAGCTCTCTTAAAAGACCAGCAAAGAGACCCAGTGGAGGTTGGTCCTGCGTGACAGCCAGCATTACACCTTTTGCTAACTTCGCTCCTGAAAACCAGTCAGAGTATTTTAAGGTGGTTGCTCAAGAGAGAGCAATCTGTAGAACAGGTGTCTCTGTATATTAAATACACGATTTCTCCTAAAAAAACCCCACACACTCCATGGTGAGACTATGAAAGACAGCACAAATCTGCACTACAGCTTTCTCACCTCTCCTCCCGTATCACTCAGACACATTTCAGGACCTGAGACAATGGAGCAATGAAATTGGTGTACTCGTACATTTAGAAGAAAAGTGTGCCTGGCAACTTACTCTATCTGCTTGTGGACCCTGCTCCAGAGCCATTTGCTGGGGGGTTTCGGCAACGTTGCCGAGCACGGACAGGTTGGTAGGATTCATGCTCTGAGCAGCAGCAGGCAAGAGCACAGTTACCTAAAATTATAGGCACTCATTTTAGCACTGCGTCATTTCCATCAGTCACTTACACACGGGCAGTGCCCTGCATGCAAAGCTCCTTGGAGACCTACACTGGGTCAAAACCTGCAGTATTTTAAAGACTTTTTTTTTTTGTAGGGATGATGGATTTGGACAAAACCTGCAGATCCAGAGACAAAGAGAAATGCTTCAAAACTCAGTGTAGATTTTGCAGCTTTTGAATTTCCTGTCTCCCACTTTTGGATTTGAATTAAGGTCCTGTCCAGCCAGGGTTCAATCAGCACTACAAACAGATGTGAGGAGCTCTTTAGCTCTTGGGGTCTTTTTCCTCTTCTATCTCCATAGATAGTTTTTTCTTTTCAAGGGAAAAGGTAAAGAAGGAGAGAAAAAGCATCTGTTCTTTTTGCCTATCTTTCTTTTTCTCAAGCAGACCAAGACACATTAAAAAACAAGGTGTTTTTTGACTCAAATGATAGGATTCCAACAATTATTTATTCTTTACATTATTTGGTTACACTATGCATTTTTGGTTGTTTTCACGCTAATTTCCTCTGTAGCAACATGAAAATTAATGCACATTTCCATACTGCTCCCATCCATTCAATGATAAAACAAAGCAGAATTAAGATCCTAGGAATCACCTTCCCTGTCTTTTGTTTCCTACTTATCTATACAGGTATTTGCAGCATTACCCTCCATGAGTTTTCATCCTTCTATACAGCTGACGTAATTTGGCTTCTAATTTATGTCTCTGAGTGTTAAAACAGCTTATTCATTAAAATTAAATCCCCTGCCCTTCTACAGAGTGCTTAATAAATATCAGATAAAACCTAGAACAGAAAATTGTGCCAACAGTGACGAAGCAAAACAAGAAAATCCATAATATAAGCAGATAGGCAGCCTTAAAACTTCAAATCTAGTTGTTTTTTCTAAAGTATTAGGAGTAATTTATCAAACTGCTTAAAATCTACAGCAAAAAAACTTCAAGAAATCATGTGACAGTGAGGAGGAAACCTCCAAGATGACAGCTGAACCAAGCTGACCAATTGACATTTCTGATGCCAAGTGGCAACAGACAAGACATCAGTATTCAATGGCACACCTCCAGCTCGGCCACCAATGAGAGGTTCACACAAGCTTGCATTATTATTAAAAAAAAAATGAAAGGTTTTGTAAGAAGCTTCTTTCAAAAGACAAGAGGAGCTTTCATTATTATTTTAACATTTGTTCAGCAGCAAAGGCAGGAGCTGCCATAATGAGGGACTAAGCGTTCACCAGCAAACACCTCTGCTGGGACTGCTGTCAGAAGGGAAGACAGGCTGAGGACACACAGACAAGTGCTCATGCCCTTGATACTCAACTTGGGATAGTGACAGCACACCACCTCTGCTGTCAGACTGTCACTTGCACTGCACAGGTAAGTAACCTTATAGGGGATCATATTTACTGATCAAGCTTCTTGAATGCACTTCAAGACACTTAAACAGGATTTTTGGGCTTCTTTACGGAAAGAAACTCATGTGGCAAAATATTCCAACATGACACCTCCAAATACCTCCAGAGAACCAGGGGAAAACAAGTAACACTTCTACTGTGTCAGTCACATATGCTGACATAAAGGGACACTTAACAGATCTTTCATTACATCTGGGGCAGTAAACTAGTATTTTTGTTGAACATGAATTTAAAAAAAAAAACAACAAACTTCAAACTCTTGACTTTTCATCATCATTCATGCACAAACAAGCCACAATAGTAGTGGCTTGTTATTGTCAGCTTTTTGCCCTGGTCACTGGAATGACAGTAAATGACTGGAGACTGCTGTCTGACAAATTCAGAGAGAGCTTATTACACTCTAGCACCACAACAATGTCCCTTTACCTTCAGTAACCACTTCCCTATAGTTTCAGGCCCAAGAAAAATCATGTCTTTCTTACCTGCTGGGTGGTGGCATCCTGTTGGACGTAAGCCACCTGGGACGGATCTGTAAACAGAGTCTAGACAAAGTGAAAAAGGCTTATCAAACCAGCCTCGGGGTTGTTTACTCCCAACTCACATAAAAAATTACCCTGCAACCAAGAAGTGATTCACGTTTGATCCTTTGCTAACTTCTAACGTGCCTGTTATCACAGCAGATTAGCTCAACTTACTCAAGTGCACCTACGGGCATAGAAATTCAACTCGAATTAGGTAATACTCCATAGTAAGATAATATATTTATATGGCACTTTTAATCTCTGTAACTAAAGTGCTTAATGGGAATATATATTTTTTAAACACAGAATTCACTTTGTCAATTGCTGATTTGACAAAATCTACATGATTAAATTCAATAGCTGTATGAAAACCACAGAATACTTGATGGCAGGATAGAAGATAACTGTTAGCTTTATCTTTCTGCAAATTCATGAAACATCTTCACGCTCTCTTTTGAGGAACTATCAGGCATATCCTACACATGAATTTGATATGGCTATAATGTTGGTTTTGTAATTTCATAAAAGACATGGCAATTCCAATAGTCTTACATGAACAGCCCTGATTGGAGGGCTTCCCCCTAGGAAAGGCAAAGCTCAGATGGAAACTAAGCATTGACTGAGGTCAGCCTTGCTTATTTTTGACAAAAGTTGAAATATCTGAGCTTTTAGAAGCCTGGCTCCAACAAAATAAAGCATGGCATAATACAAATTCCATTAGCACTTCGATAGTTTCATCTCAGTTGCATGATAGTCTCTTAATACTACATGCCTTATAGTATTCAGAGTTCTGGAGTTCCTTGCTCAGCAACTTTCTGGGAGATTTTATCCTCTCAGAACCCCACCATTTTTATATAACAGCTAAAAACTGCACAAGAGAGGGACCATGCTGCATAAGGCTATGCCAGCATTGCTGTAAGTGTCACATATGTGTACTTGGCAGCACTGCTAATCTGTCCTGTCAGCAAAGACAACAGAAAAGTTTCTTCAGGAAGCATGCCTGTTCCTCTTTATCTGTCCACACACAGGTACAGATGCATGCTGTATTAACCCCATATAAACACATGCTGTCAGAGAATAAAAGCTGTTTGATATAGTTATGA
The DNA here is from genome assembly GCA_013400615.1 of Syrrhaptes paradoxus. Lineage (NCBI taxonomy): Eukaryota > Metazoa > Chordata > Aves > Pterocliformes > Pteroclidae > Syrrhaptes > Syrrhaptes paradoxus. Next base: position 109,545 of record VZTO01004807.1, on the reverse strand, counting down.
AAAAGAACCTAGGTCTATAACAACTTCTCTGAAGTAAGACTACAAAATTAGGTTGAATAAACTGAGATGCTCTGCAAAAAGACAAAACTGTTATTGTAACTATCGATTATGAGAACTGTACTATGCAAAATGAGGACTCTTCCAAAAAAAAAAAAGATCCCTCTCTGCTTTTTACTGAACACAGAGGCAGAATTTCTGGAGAGATTATCTGTGTTTTGGAAAACACCTTGGATTTAATTATGATCTCCTCCATTTCCAGTGAAACAACCAGCATTTCATAATTCATAGCCTTGACATCCTTTGATGAACACATTTGCACATCAGACAAACGAGCAGCACAAAGTCCTCGTTCAGCAATGGGCAGATAAAAGCAGTAAGAGCAACTGCCTGCTATTTTCCAGTCACATCACTTGGCAGCTAACTGGCTTCAATCTCAAAACAAGACTGTTTTCTTTCCTAGGTGCCAAAAAGGGGTGGGCTCAGAACCACACATGCCTGCGTAGCTTCCACGGGATGGATGTAAACGAGCGTGTGCTCCGAGGTGTCCACGGAGGTGTAGGAGGTGCCATCTGCCGTGTAGACCACCTGCTGCGAGGGACGGTCCTGCTCATCGCTGTACACAATCTGTGCCACTGTCCCCCCTTCAGGGACAAAGTGCACCTGGAAGAAAAACAGATCCCGTATTGAAACTTCTGCAGTCAGACGCCTAGGGGAGACAACACAAAACACATCGGTTGCAGAAGTGCCTTGGAAAGCAGAGAGCACCTTGTGTCCCAGCTACCTAGCCAATTGTTTTGGAAAATATACATTTTAAATCTCACCTGAACGCTATCAACATAAAAATCTGGACATAAGAACTACCATCAGTTTCTGGGTTTACTCTGTACGTTAACTCAAGACCTAACTGGTATAAAGGGCACCTTCTAATACTTAGTTCTTGGATCATCCTCTGAAAATTCATAAGAAAGCTCAGATATGAACTAGGCTATCTATGGGATTTACTGGTATATTGTTTCCCTTTATTCTCATATGCCTTTCTGGATTTATGATAATTACTTCATTTAGCTAGCTCTGTAGTTGGAGGCAATTTTTTCCAGCTAACAGAATCCATTAACTTCAATACTGCTTCAGGTAATAATATTGCACCTACCATGAGGCAGCAATAGCATATGTTAGATTGCTCCTCTAGTACATACATGCAGTATCAGTAGAAAATTCAACGATTTAAACAGAGAAGCATACAACTGAAAGCATTAAGCAATGATTCCAAGGACCACTGAAACAAGTTATGACTAGGGTGGCAGTTTAAATTCAAACAAGCTGGTTTTGAGAGAAATTATGATTACAGATGATGACTAGCAGCCTATCTGAAACCAGCTAGAATACTTAATTTCAGTGGCAATAGGAACACGTTTATCTTTCAACATCCTTCACATGCTGGAAACCATTTTCAGCGCATGGAAAAAACAGGACAGCAAGCTGGAAGCCTAGTTTTAGTATCGATATTGACATAAAATGTTTTCACATAGAACACCTCTACCAATACATATTTTATTTACTTTGTTTCACCTTTTAGCTTTTGTTTTAGAAGACACCTGGTGCTCCCCCACAGAGACTAAGTGCTGATTCTGTACAATAAATCCTCATGCAAACACTACAGTAAGGATGCATGCGGTGCTTCACATTTGGAGAGCACTCCGCAAATACTAATTAAGCCTTCTAACTGCCATGTGCAAACAAGAGCATGGTTATTCCATTGTACAGATAACGGAACACGGGCCATTGAGAACTGCCTTGCTTTGCAAATTTCAAAGCTGGAAATTACCAGGAGAATCAGAATTTCTCAGCTTGTGGGTCAAATGCCACACAGTACCCTCTTTATAACATATTCAAAAGAACACATCAATTTACAGTCTTCCAGAAATTCTCAGCTGCATTGTCTCAGAGACAGACAGACTAGTTGCACACATCAGAATCTGACTGTATTAGTCATTAACTATTAACATTTCTCCCTTCCCCAGATGTCTGACTGGAAAAAATTATTCATATTACTTTCCCCAAGGTCCACCCACAGTTCCAACTGATTCGACTGATGCCATCAAAATGGGCTGCCACAGACCACAGATTTTGTTAATATTCATTAATCCAAATACCCTTTCACTTTCCCACATGGTTATACACATATTTGGGCACTGAAACTTCTACAGCTGCTGGCTGGTTTCGTTTAGCTCATCTCAGATGTCTATGCATTCACTGCTGTGGTTTGCTCAGCTCGCTTTCTGAAGCTTTAATCCAAAATCACTACAGACGTGTTTGCATTTCTTCTAAATGAAAACTGAGTTTCCAGACTATAAGAAACACTCGAATGAGAACACCTGCTTGCTACACCACCACACCAAGCTCAACTCTGAGCAGAAACCAAGAGCCCCAGAAGGCACTAGTCACCTGAGCAGTGTTCTGTTCCTGCTCAGAGTCAGCCCACACCTGAGGACTTTCCTCTTTTGAGTCCATCTCCTCCCTGCCGTGCTGCTCCATGATGAGAAAGATCTACTGGAGGAACGTCTGGCTGAATAGATTCATCTGTTCACTGTGTTTCGACTTCCAGAAGACAAGGTGATCTTCAGTAACATGGCTACAAAAAAAACAGAAGAGGATGGAGATATTAAAACAAGTGTGACACATGGAACGGAGGTACAAGGTATTATCATCAGCAACCCACAGACACTGGCTTTATAAATGTGTGCATCCTCATTTCCCATGCTCAAGTTCTGTTGTATAATACTTTCCATGTCCTATTAAGGAGGAAACAAGTCAACCATTGCTGCCCATTGCACTGAAGGATTATGCTGAATGCCTCCCGCACCGAAAGATTATAATGAATTCCTCCTGCACTTCTTCCCTCAGCCACAGCTAGTTCACAAAATATTCTTCACATTGTCCTTCTGGCACATACAGGCCCATAAATCAATAAACACTGCCAAAAACTGAGCTTAAGCTTCCAACAAGAAAACACTACATTCAGAGATACATCGCCAGCTTCTTGGTTCATCTGAAAAAGGTTTTGCTCAAGAACCAACTGGCTTTACATCGACAGGCAGCTTTCACCTTGCACAAAACTGCAGTCCCAGCTGGCATTCAGGCAGTGTTACAACAGGCAACTTTCAGAAATAAGAGAACAACGAAACTTAAACTCTAATTCATGCGAGCCCAAAGATCTGGACAAATTGCTTCCACGCTAGGTTTTATTCACCTCTCGCAATTTTATTGGGGTCTCTCAAGCTGCCACTGGAAATCTCAGAAGTGCAATTTACAGCTCTGGTGATGGGTTTAGTCAGCGGTTCAGCACCTTCCCAGTCCTTCGTCCCCAATGTCATATTAAATGACAGGCCCAGGAATTAGCATGAGGCTGAGCCCATTTCATTTTTCAGCTACTCCAATTAACTTTATTTTATACTGAGTGCCTCGCTGGGCTGATCCAATGCCAGTACCCCGTCTGTACAGCAGGAAGAAAGCAGAAGGCTCCTTGCTGACGCTTTCACTCATTTGCATTTTAAATGCAAATTATTTCAGCCATAATTTATTCCCATAAATGCTAGCAGTTGGCTTGTCATTGACAAACTAAAAAAAGATAAGGAAGAAAAAAAAGGGGAAGCAGGCACTTTCTGCCTTCTGCTAATTTTGTCAGCAACAAATAAGCTTTGTAGATGTGAGCACTGACCGTACTACTCGTCCTGGCCAGAACGTGTAAATCAATAGTACAGAAAAGTCTCAGGGTAACGTCACTGAACTACACAGTGGGGGGGGGAAATCATATCACTTCCACATATACAAAGAAAAACTGTGAGAAAGATATTTCTGGGCATCGCTAGACACTAAGTCATGCCAGTACCGGTGACTAGAGCCTAACATTTGCTTTCTCATGCCGAGCAACACAGTACACGCGTGCCACACAGCTCCCCACACAAACAGAGACCAAGGAGCGGTGTGATGGCTGTTCCGAGTTCCTGTTAGACCCACACATCTCTAGGTTCTGGGATACAGGAACAGAAACCCTATCTGCATTAATATTTGATACCCAGAAAAAAGCACTGAGGAGAAAAGGAAATAAAAAACCCAAACAACATGTACCTGCATGCAACACTTTAGCTAGGGGATCTCATCAGTATGGAAAAATGAAGTGCAGCAAACAGTGATCAGCACTGAAACATCAGCCTGGCTCTCCAAGTGCTGAAAGCCAGGATCATTTACAAATAAATATTTATATGTATTGCAGCATAGATAAGCTCTGATATATAAATAAATATCATCCATCACTACATAGTATCTTTCATCCAGCTGTCTGAAAGCTACTCGTTATGTTATCAAGGCTTAATTCAGGGATTTTCTCAAACCTAATCCTACTTCCCACTTTCCCTGAACTCCAGCACTCATTTTATCAGGTATACAATCACCACGGGGTCTAGAGCTGCTGTGTGCAATGTGACAGCATTTATGTCAGTAATATAATAGGAACAATAAATTTTGCATAAAATTAAATGCCTATCCTGTTGATACTCGTTGGCTGGTTTATCCCAAACAGCTCTTTTTCTTGACTGTCATGATTAATCAAGAGCTAATTCAGGTAACTGCACTAACAATAGCCAGTAGTTTCATCAATTACCTAATTGCCTAGAAAAATAAAAATAAATGCTAGAGGTTTCAAGTTTGGGGTTTTTTTAAATACAATTATCCAGTTAGTAATAATGCAATTAAATTAACCAGTGAGTGAATTAAGAGAAAGGCACAGTTCTGGTTAATTCCACAGGGCGCAACAAGTAGCAGAATTTTTGGCTGACCTTCCCTACAAGCAGCTACCGAAGGTCTGAAGATGCTGACTCACTCCTGCAAACTCATTTTGGCACAAATAACTTACAACTTGAGTGGAAAGGAGACTGAAGGGTTCAGAGAGGTCTTTAATAGGCAAAACTGGGCATTAAGATTCATATCTGCCAAAAAATAATACCAAAAACATCGAAAAAGAAAGCAGAAAACAGTCATATCAAGTTTCATCATGGTTCTAAAACACAGCACTAGTGTCAAATCTCAGGGAAAAAAGGCAAGGTTGAGCCAAATTCAGTGGCTCGGTGGTACAGTTTCTACAAGTGGTACTGTTATTGCTGTTCTTCACAGAAACGAAAAGAATATACTGCTCAGCCCAGCCAAATTGTGTAGCAATAACAATCAGACAATATTAGGAGCTGCAGGATTTGCTGATGCTTTCAACTTTTGTACTTCAAAACACATCCTCACATCTGCCTCTGGTATGCATTCCTAACAAAGAGTGGATCTCCGTGAATTCGCATCACTTCTGTCATCACCAAAATACACAGAAAAGGACCATTCTCTGGAAACGTGGATGTTCTGGGAAGTCAGTGCAAGAGCAGAGAGGCCACATCCCAGAGAGGTCCCAAGGCCAGGCAATGAAGAAGGCCTGAGGCAGGAGCAAATGTTGAAATTCAGCTGGTACCAAAGCCGATAGTGAAACAAGACCTGCAGTTAAGGCCAGGAGCTGGTCAGAATCCAGTCCAAAGTCACTGACACCAAAACTGCCAGGAAACACAAACACCCGAGTAAGTTTTCTAACCCTGCTGACAGAAAAGACCAAAATAACTTGGTTCACCAGCCCTCCGCAGGATGCTCTCCCTCATTAATCCTGAGTGATCTTATTCTCTTCTTCAAATCCCCCTTTCAATATCCATTACAGCTGTGACACTGACAGCCACAGTGCCTTAAGACTTTTAATGATTTCCCTGTGGCCTCCTCGCAGCAGAGATGTCTCACTGCACACGGAAGCAGCAGACATCCAGCTCAGCACATAGCCACAATATTTATTTTCAAATTAGCTGCAGAAGAATCCTGAGGAGTATGCGAGGGTATATGGCCTCTGCACTAAGGCTGTTAGCAATATCAGTTTGGGAGATGTAGGTAAACAGAATTTATTTTCTCAAAGGGTTTAGCTGGAAGCTTTGTGGGTTTTTTTAGCAGAAATAAATGTGAAATTTTGGGCATAAGCATTGCCAAACAGCTGGCATGCAAGGGAACACTCTGCTAGCTCTCCACACTGTTTGTCCATGGATTATCCTTTGCAGTTGTTGTTTTTTCTCCCCCATTAGGCATTTTTCAGACAAGAGGCAAGCACCTCAAGGGGAAGTTCTGCTGTGTCCATGGGGAACACACACACCCATTACGAGACCTATCACCCTACGTATCAACCGCAATTCCATCAACACTCCAATACTCACATACAACCTGATAAGCAGCACACACATGAGCAAGCAGCAATGGCAACATTCAAGATGCTAAACCACTCACAGAAACTGTGACAACAGCCTCTTCCTCCCCAAAATAGCAGCCATGCCTCACCCAGTCCCTGCCGGGTAATGACACAAGCTGAAATGGGAAGAGGTATAAATATAACCCAGTATCACTCCAGTACGTCAGCGGCAGGACGCAGTGCGTCACACAAAGTGAATCAACATATAAGATATAACGCGAATCAAGAACCAGCAAAACTCCCACTCCTTTAAAAGAAAGGCACACCTAAATTCAGCACTCATGTTACCTTGCATGTACCCAAATTCTGATGCATATCCTGGCACACAAAATACCTGCTCCAGCGGAAGATAAGCTCCCTCTGCTTGTGTTTGCTGGAGCTCTATCTGAGACAGCACCCATGGGTGCTACCCTCGAGCTCCCTATGACATGCCCATGGTTTTCACAGGTAGAAGTACACAGAGTTAGGGAACAACACTAGCGTGCGGCTGTGCTTATCTCTGGGCGAGACTTAGTGCAGGAACAACCTGATGCCAAGCACAACTAGAAAACATCTGATTTAGAGCTGGACTGTAGTCAGCAGACACACAGGGCAGGACAGGTATTCTCCTACGTGCACCCCTAACATCCAGCTGTCTGCCTCATCAGGCAAGTGCATGTAAAAAAAAAAACACCTCTTCAGGACAAAACATGTTCATTGCAGTATGCCTTTCACATTTACCTTTCTTCTCTCAACACCCTCTGGGGACCTGGTGGTGTCAAGAGACCCATGGCCTTCCTCTTCAGTTCCTGCCTTTTACATCCAATTCAAATATCTCATTAACAGTGAAGCTTCTCCCCTGCACCTCCTGATGCCTGGAAAGCACCTTTTGGTCATTGCCTGAACAGTTCTTCATCTCTTTGGAAATCTCGCTTGAAAACTCCTTTGGATCACTGCAATATTCTAACCCCTCTCTCCTGTTCCTGCAGCAGGATGTTTATCTGAAGCTGCATTATTAAACCAGCAGCTTTCCCCAGTCACTGCATTCAGCTCCGGAGGATGAGAAAGCACCACTCAGGGGCAAAGCACCTCATTCATTATCTAACAGCAATGTCTGCAGCAGCCTGGCTGTCCCCAGCCACCACAGCACCCGTGCCATGTCACCTCAGAGCTCCACCTGTGACCCCTAATACTTCAAGCACTGTTCCCTCCCATTCCTTAAGAGAAAAACTCCAACAACAGCAAAGTCACCATTACTTTGTTTTCGGCATGTAAGAATTTTTGAAACAAATTGAATATAGTGAACTCGCACAGTGCTTCAAAGGAAAGATCAGCTCAGACATTCAAAGAAAATCACACCCCAAAAAAACCCCAACATTTTCTTTCACTGCTGGGACTACAGAAGATGATGATACACAAACTCTGGGGACTTCACCTGCAGCAACCTCTCCAAGTCTAATTAAAGACTTTCTGCTGAGAAAGCACCCAAGCCAAACAAGTAGGTGCCAAACATCCATTTTTACCCATTCTCTGTGATGAGATGAACAGGGCAATATTAAAGCTGGGCGAGGGGAAAAGAGTCCACCTCCCTGCTCAGGGAGCCATAAAGCCACTGCAGTACCTCAGATGAGTATCCACTTTACAATAATGGTGCATAAAACAGCTAATGTGATTTACTCCCCAGTGTAAAAGAGGCTTGCATATAGATGGGGTTCCCTGCTGCAATAATAGCAGGGGCGATTAGCTTAATCCTTTAAGTACTGAGCTCACTGACCACTCTCCTTCACCACCAACCATATGCAAGCACAGCAAAAATTGTTAGGAAAAGGGGTTTTTATGACTACAGGTCTTCCTCCAGCTTTTAATAGGAAAATGATTTATTATGCTCAAAAGGAACATCACACGTGTGTGCAAAAGCTATATCCCACACTTAAGTTAATTATCCCAGCTTGCCTAGAAGGCAGAGTTGGTGCATTTCCTGAGATCCCTTGGCAAGAATACGCTTTCATTGCAGCAAGAAGGTTTCTAACCTCACTGAGGACTGAGTCATGACTGTCGTCTCCTCCTCCGCATTCTCATCCATCAAAAGCACATATTGTTTCAAGGAACTCTGGCTCTGGTGCCTTTTGGCTGAATATTAATAATCAGGTAATATATAACCACAATATTTATGTTTTACTGGTGAGTTAGAAATAGAAATCATGCATAGGGCTGGGGCAGAAAAGATTATTTATTTCCACAAAAGGAAAAATGGCTTCAATTTCTTTAGTCATATAATAAATAGAAGAGCTCTGCCAAACACAAACTCACTCTCTACTCAAATTGTGCATAACAAATCAATCTATCTAGATCCTTATGGCACATCCATCATCAAAGCAGCCATGAGCTGGAAGAGATCTCTCCACTCTTCAAGGCCAGTCCTCCGCTACCATGTCCAATGTGTCACACTGTCCTCTTCCTAAAGGGACGCACCCAAGCACTAAAGGTGAAAGCAGGACAGTCTGTTGCATCTATTATCTCATAAAGTATCACGTTAGAAGCTGAAAATATGTACACACAAGCTCTTCTTAGCCACCTCTCTTCCCACTTGCTCAACATCTACATACCCACTTCAGCAACTGATTTCTTCCTCCCATCCTTGGCTTCCTGAATGTGTGACCACATTCTTCACACTGCCTTTTTCCAAGTGTTTCATATGCTGAGGTCCCTACGGTATCATCATTGGTTACCATCCTACACCACAATTCTCAGGCTCCAGCTGCTTAAGGCAGTGACCCTGCCGATTTAATTAATTTGGTTTATAAATTATAGAGGGAGAAGTATGACAAGGAAAACAGCGAAAACATGTATTTAAAGTATAACGGGACAAAAAAGGAAAATAAAAAGTCAATATCAAAAGCTGTGCTACACTGCTGCATACACAACCTTCAAGAAAGCACTCTCAGCTTTTACTGATAGAAAACAAAACCATACCAACACCCCCACACCACTCAGTTCCGCTCTTAAAATTCACAATACAAAACACTAAAAAAAAACCCCAGCTTGTCTCTTTAAGAATAGCTCCTTCTCTGAAGTACTGCAGGCCAAAGAGAACAAATTACACTATCTGTACATCTGTACATTAATACAGGTGGGGACTTAGTATATAACACCTGTTATATACAACACAGCTTTCATTTCTGGATGTTTTACCAGCACAAAATAAAACTGACAAACAGACCTGGTCTCATGTTTAAGTCAAAACAAAACTCACAACACTAAAACAGCCTCCTTAATTATCTACACTTAAAAGTCAATTAAAATTCAGTTTGCACAGCTGACAGCAGCTGCAGGTGGTCAGAAACACACTCGAAGTAGCTGCTGACTGCAGAGCAAATTACCATGAGAGAGCTCACCCAGGGATTTTCTTTACAGGTTAGCAGCAAGGGTGTGAGAGGAGAGCAAGCAACACCACATACCCATTTCTCTCTAAAAACAAATGGTCAATTATTCCATCAGATAATGACAATTACATTGATATCCTATAACCACAGCAATAAAGCTGTCTTCATTTTAAACACCTAACATACAAGAGAAGTATGCATACAGCAAAGTACCAAAAAGCATCGCAATTAGGAAAGTTCTCCATTTAAGAACTGACTCAAGAAATACACTCTCTTATTTTTTCTTCTCTAGAAATGAAGGCATTAGAAGGCTTGAGACTCAATTATTTTATTTCCACAGAAGACATAAAGAAGACTTTTGTAAAATCAGCTGATGATTCACTAGCATTTCAATCTTCTAATTTAACCAACAAAAAAGAAGAAAAAAAAAAGAACTATTAAAAAATAACAGAAGAAAGTTAAAGTTCACAGTAGTTTCTATTCCCCTTGGAGCTCTGAAAGAGAAACATTGATATGCATCTTGCAGACACCCAGCTTTGTGCTTGGTCATTCTTTAAAGGCCTGTAAGAACCACAAATACACCCAGAATACACTAAACAGGTTGGTGCNGGCCTGTAAGAACCACAAATACACTAAACAGGTTGGTGTACAGATACCAAAAAGCACCTCGCAAATACTGTTTGTTTTACCCTTGGGACAATGAATCTCAGAAGTCTAAACTAGGTTTTTAAGTCTGACCTGCAGACCCTTGCAAGACCCCTTCTGAGGATCTCCAACAAATTGTTGAGAGGTAAGAGATGATCATCCCTAGCTTGAAATGTCTCGTACAGGGAAACTAACCCTATAAAGGGCAAGTTTGTACCTTTATGAGTAGGTTTGAGATACAGAGCACCAGGACCTCCTTTTTCCATTCCAACTTCACAATTTAACAAGCGCCCATTAACAAATTTTTAATGCAACCGTGGCTCACAGAAGGGGAGGGAGGACATGGCAACTCAACGCCAAAGCCTAGGTAGCAAGAGGTCTGCAAGGTCCAACAGCCACATGCTACAGCCATCTCAGGACACAAGAATGGGCACATTTGGCAGAGACAACGACCACCACAGGCACAAAGACCACCATCAGCAGAGCAGGAGCAACCACCACCAGCTTCCACTTGCAGAAGCTGCTTCTGCTCATGCACAGGCCTTGCCCTTCCCTTCAGGCCCTCAATGCATGGAACCACCTCACAGCAGAAGGACCAAACCCACAGGCCTGGTCCTGCTCAGCCCTTGGAGAAGCCTATCCACACAAGCCCCATCCTGGCACCTCAAGGTGGTGGGGAAAAGGCTGACGACCCTCCGCTCCAAGCTGCAGGACCACTCAGACCACAGCCTTTCCCGTCTGGGGCCGACGCAGGTATCCAAGGGGACCCTCTGAGGACAGGAACCCGCACCATCCTCTCGGCTCCTCTCAGGCCTGACTGCAAGTCCTCCTTCCCCGCTCTCCCTTATATACCCTCCGCTGCCATCACCGGCAGCCAATCCAAGGACGGGGTGCGACGCCCCCTCCCCTAACTAGGCCAATAGGAGGCAGGGGCGCGAGGCACGCGGCCAATCAGGAGGCGCAGGTGACCCCCTGCGCGCTTCCCGCCGCCGCTCCCCACTGTGTGAAACCATCGCGGCCTCTCCGCCCTCACCGCCCCCCCCCCCCCGCCGCCGCGCCCCTGGCCCCGGGAAAGCGCGAGGCGCCATCAGCCCCCCGAGAAGGCGCCCAACGGTCAGTCAGCACCAACCACTGCGGCCCTGGGGGGGGGACAGGGGCTGGCGGTGAGAGGCCGGGCAGAGGAGAGGGGACGGCATGGCAGCCGAGGGTAGGGGACTTGGTCTAACCGCGGGGCGAGGGGAGCGAGCGGCCCAGAATAATGTAGGGGGGCTGAGGCGCCTACAGGGCTGGGGGGCGACAGGACAAGATGGCTCCAGCACCCCCCCGCCATTGAGGTGCCGGGGTCCGGACTGTACCATCCAGGGAAGGGGAGAAGCAGGGGTGGGGGCAGCCCCTTCTCCCTCTGTCCGGGGCGGGTGGGGGATCCCGGCTGGGG